>CAMPQE020000220.1:0-62073 GCA_946902985.2 Meconema thalassinum
AATGTGAACAAAATGACATGACATTCATTTTTGTTTATATATTGGTTAAAGGGAGGGTGGGGGAATGTAAATGACTGTAGCTTTATAAAAAAGAAAATAAGTACATGGGTTACTGTTTGTGCCAACATACAGTTTATTTTTAATGGTGTTTTGATATATTAATGCCAATTAACGTTAACGTTTTATTTACAAGTATTGATTGATTGATTGATTGATTGATTGAGTGATGGGTTATTTTGTTTGCTTTTAGGTGTCGTCATGTGCCATTAACGTAATGAACAGACAGTGAACAAGCATGCATTATGCTTTAAAGTACTCTGTGCAATGTTAATAACTTACAATAAGAAAACGTTTTATTATAACACATGGCGTTAGTACCAAATACAACAAGTGAGCAAGTTGGTTTACCACGTGGGTTAAATTTAAAATCAGAACATGATCGATGGTTAACATTTGAATCCTGGCCTGTAGGCTTTTTGTCGACGCATGAACTTGCAAAAGCCGGTTTTTTTTACTTGAACCGAGGAGATGTGGTGCGCTGTGTGTTTTGTCGTATTGAACTTTCACACTGGGAAGAAGGGGATGATCCCTTTAGAGACCATTTGCGATGGTCTCCTCACTGTCCTTACATGCTTGGAAAGCAAGTGGGTAACCTACCCGTGCATTCATTTTACCGAACCACAAGGCCTATGGCCGCTACTTACGTTGCTGAATCACAAATAAATAATAATAATGATGTATTACCAGCCAACAGTAGTGTCGATATATGTGGTCCATATGCCATAGACAGTGTTGAATTGGCGTGTGCTTTTGAAAAATTGGGAGTTTGCAAGACTAAAGCACTAGCACACCCAGAGTACAGCTCTGTTGAAAAACGTTTCGAATCTTATAAAAATGTTTGGCCATTAATATTAAAACACCTTACCAAACAGCTAAGTGAAGCTGGATTTTTTTATACTGGTGAAGGGGATAAAACAATATGTTTTTATTGTGGATTTGCTTTAAAGGATTGGCAAATGACTGATGACCCTTTTGTGCAACACGCTCGTTGGTTACCAAACTGTAAATACATGGTGTTGCTTAAAGGTCAGGAATTTGTGAACACTATTCGTAAAGAAAAAGTGATTGCAGCACAAGACATAAAAGTGCCTTTAGAGTTAGAGCACGTGGAGCAAATACATAAGGCTGAAAGAAAAGACTTGTCTCACGAACAGATACAAAAGTGTGACCAACAATTATGTAAAATTTGTTATCAAGATGAACTAGGTGTTGTATTTTTACCCTGTGGACACATGATAGCCTGTGTCAAGTGTGCATTAGAACTTAACACTTGTGCTATATGCAGAAAAGTAGTATCTGCAACAGTTAGGGCATTTCTTGCATAACTAGTATAATTTATTCGCCATGGATAGTGCAAAATCCCTAATTGCACAATATTATTAAAGCTGTTTTAGAGTGTAATAGATATGCTTTTGTTTTGTTTATAGACTACTACAATGAATGTTTTGAATGCTGTGGGACAATCATGTGGCTTAGAGACAAAGAAGCTCAGCGAATTGCCAATGCATATTCCATTCCGCATTATCAAGATTCGGAAATTGAAAACAGCATATGGTGATCGTGTACTTTGTGTATGTGAAAACTTTGAGACATTTCTGCCTATACGGTTTAATGATATGTCGGAGAGTGTTTTTGATGAAGTCAATAATGCTGTGCAACCTGTACACTTAATTTATGAAGGTTTTAAAAACAATAGGTGCATGGTTCGTTTTAATTAAATAAATAAATAATGTGAAATAATAATGGAAATTATAAGTAATGACAATATACTGAAAAAGAAAGAAAATATGTGCATAGAATAGTAATGTTTTAGTGTTTAGTGTTGTCTTTAAAAATATTATGATGAAACCAAAAAAAATGTATATAAAGTTTGTAAATAAATGCAAAATGATGTTACAATGCTGTTTTATTTTATACAAAGTTAGTATATTTAACATTGCAGAGTATACATGATTATGACAATAAATGCATACTGAATACAAGCCTTTCTCACATTACAATAGTCTGTTATAGTTTTAAACACAAGGCTTGTTGTAGATCATTTTATAGCAATGTCCCTTTAATGTTGTTTTCGAAAAGTGGGGAAGCCACAATGGTTGTATTGACATAAAAACCTTATGGTTATTACTATTTAGTCACTTTGATCCCCTTGCAGATCAACAGCAGATGACCTAGTTGTTCCACTCTTTAAAACGACAACAACAACACTACCTCTTGCATAGTTTGTGATGTTGATGGCTCTTGCGACGTGGAAGATGGATTAAAAATAACTTTGAGAACAGGGGTTAAACGTTGATCATTAAACAATGCACTATTTTGAGTAGCAATATGGTTTTCTTGATTTTTTGTCGACGGCAACTGTGTTTCATGCGGTACACTACATTGATGATCACTGACACTTAAAACCTCACTATTTTTACTTTTTAGGTCACCACGACAATGTTTGGAACGTTGCTTTGAACAACGCCAAATAACAGTTCCATTTTTATTGGTTCGTTTCACAATATATGAATATCCTTTATAGTATGCGTAAGGCTTACCATACCTAGTCACTGATACTTCCATATCAACTGTCGAGCATAGACTAAGCTCTAGTAAAGTCAACTTGGTAATAAGAATACTAGTTTAATGTGAGAGCAAATATGGATCCAAAGAGTTCAGGTAAAAGTGAAAGCAAATAAGCAAATATTAGAAACAAGAGTTGGGGTGAAAGTGGTCGCAAAGTGGTAGACCCATTACACAATAATTTCAGCACGACGAAGCTCTTGTTCAATTTCTTTGATTTCCCAATCGTGACCAGTATGGCCAGATTGACGTGAGGCATGCAACAACTGTAGCCGCTGGACGAGCTTATTGGGATTGTGCCAGTATACAAATTTAACAAATGGATTTTTAGGTGTAAACAAAGCATTACCATTATCATGATCATTATCATCATCGTCATTATCATCATCATGATCACCATTATCATCATGACCATCATCACTGTTACTATATAGTCCTTTTTGATCCTCTTGCAATACCACTTTATTTATAGTCTGAGTTGATTTTGACAGTGTTGAAGGTTTCTTGGACGTTGACAACTGTCCTAACATGACGTTTTGAGGACATGATAAGTCCTTTTGAACAAACACTGTACTATCTTTAGCCGCAATATCGTTTTCTTGAACTTGCTTTTTAGCATTTTGATAATTGTTTGTAAACAGTAAGCGTGGTTCGTTTCGAGCACTACATTGATGAACACTCACACTTAAAACCTTTCCATTTTTACTTTTCAGATTGCCTCGACATTTTGTTGACCTCTCTTTTGAGCATCGCCAGAATATTATTCCATTCACATTCTGGCGATTATAGTTATAGGAGTAGCCTTGATAGAGTGCACGTAGCCTACCTTTGTTGGTTGTAATAAGTTCCATAGTAGTAACTGACCTGTCAGTACGATGTTCACACTACAAAGGTTACAACTGTTTTGCTGATGGAGTGACCTACTATAAGCTTATATATTGGCTTATGTGTTGGCTTTTTGTGTTGGCTTTTCGTGTTGGCTTTTGTGTTGGCTTATGTGTTGGCTTATGTGTTGGCTTTTTGTGTTGGCTTTTTGTGTTGGCTTTTCATGTTGGCTTTTCGTGTTGGCTTTTTGTGTTGGCTTTTTGTGTTGGCTTTTCGTGTTGGCTTATGTGTTGGCTTATGTGTTGGCTTTTTGTGTTGGCTTTTTGTGTTGGCTTTTCATGTTGGCTTTTCGTGTTGGCTTATGTGTTGGCTTTTTGTGTTGGCTTTTTGTGTTGGCTTTTCGTGATGGCTTTTGTGTTGGCTTATGTGTTGGCTTTTTGTGTTGGCTTTTTGTGTTGGCTTTTCATGTTGGCTTTTCGTGTTGGCTTTTCGTGTTGGCTTTTTGCGTTGGCTTTTCGTGTTGGCATTTCGTGTTGGCATTTCGTGTTGGCTTTTCGTGTTGGCTTTTTGTGTTGGCTTTTCGTGTTGGCATTTCGTGTTGGCTTTTCGTGTTGGCTTTTTTTGTATTGGCCTTTCGTGTTGGCTTTTTGTATTGGCTTTTCGTGTTGGCTTTTTGTGTTGGCTTTAGTATTGGCTTTTGTATTGGCTTATTTGACAAGTTATTTGTGTCAATGTATTTAGTGGATTTTTTCTTGGTGTTGGAAAGTAGTTGAAAGAGAGGGAATATTTAAAGACTTAACCTCAGCTCACTAACCTAACCTAACCTTTCAACTCTCAGATGTTAATTAAATTCTGTGCATTGTCGAGTTGGAGCCCAAGACCTCAGGGGTAAAAAAACAATTATTTTTGACGACTTATTTTGGTAACTTATTTTAATGGCTAACCTAACTTTACCTAACCTAACCTAACCTAACCTAACCTCAGCTCACTTTGGATATTACTAGTAAGTGTTCATATCCTCTGCTAGGTAGCATGCTAGTAGTACAGGTAGTGCTCATATTTACCGCTAGATAGCGGAAACATACTTTGCATGTTGCATGTGACACTTGTGAAGTTTAACCACATGCAAGACGTGCTTGTATAAGTTCTCTATTTAAACTCAATATACAATTAACCACTAAATGTTCAGAACTAACATGTATAGCCATGTTTAGGGTATATAGGAGACCCTTAGCAAGAAAGGCTGTCTAACCCACGAGTGTACAGCCTTGTCATACGCAGTAAGCCCCTGTTGGCTTTCTCAAATTGTTGTTGTTGTTGTTTTCTGCCAACAGGGGCTTACTGCGTATGACAAGGCTGTACACTCGTGGGTTAGACAGCCTTTCTTGCTAAGGGTCTCCTATATACCCTAAACATGGCTATACATGTTAGTTCTGAACATTTAGTGGTTAATTGTATATTGAGTTTAAATAGAGAACTTATACAAGCACGTCTTGCATGTGGTTAAACTTCACAAGTGTCACATGCAACATGCAAAGTATGTTTCCGCTATCTAGCGGTAAATATGAGCACTACCTGTACTACTAGCATGCTACCTAGCAGAGGATATGAACACTTACTAGTAATATCCAAAGTGAGCTGAGGTTAGGTTAGGTTAGGTTAGGTTAGGTAAAGTTAGGTTAGCCATTAAAATAAGTTACCAAAATAAGTCGTCAAAAATAATTGTTTTTTTACCCCTGAGGTCTTGGGCTCCAACTCGACAATGCACAGAATTTAATTAACATCTGAGAGTTGAAAGGTTAGGTTAGGTTAGTGAGCTGAGGTTAAGTCTTTAAATATTCCCTCTCTTTCAACTACTTTCCAACACCAAGAAAAAATCCACTAAATACATTGACACAAATAACTTGTCAAATAAGCCAATACAAAAGCCAATACTAAAGCCAACACAAAAAGCCAACACGAAAAGCCAATACAAAAAGCCAACACGAAAGGCCAATACAAAAAAAGCCAACACGAAAAGCCAACACGAAATGCCAACACGAAAAGCCAACACAAAAAGCCAACACGAAAAGCCAACACGAAATGCCAACACGAAATGCCAACACGAAAAGCCAACGCAAAAAGCCAACACGAAAAGCCGACACGAAAAGCCAACATGAAAAGCCAACACAAAAAGCCAACACAAAAAGCCAACACATAAGCCAACACAAAAGCCATCACGAAAAGCCAACACAAAAAGCCAACACAAAAAGCCAACACATAAGCCAACACGAAAAGCCAACATGAAAAGCCAACACAAAAAGCCAACACAAAAAGCCAACACATAAGCCAACACATAAGCCAACACGAAAAGCCAACACAAAAAGCCAACACAAAAAGCCAACACGAAAAGCCAACATGAAAAGCCAACACAAAAAGCCAACACAAAAAGCCAACACATAAGCCAACACATAAGCCAACACAAAAGCCAACACGAAAAGCCAACACAAAAAGCCAACACATAAGCCAATATATAAGCTTATAGTAGGTCACTCCATCAGCAAAACAGTTGTAACCTTTGTAGTGTGAACATCGTACTGACAGGTCAGTTACTACTATGGAACTTATTACAACCAACAAAGGTAGGCTACGTGCACTCTATCAAGGCTACTCCTATAACTATAATCGCCAGAATGTGAATGGAATAATATTCTGGCGATGCTCAAAAGAGAGGTCAACAAAATGTCGAGGCAATCTGAAAAGTAAAAATGGAAAGGTTTTAAGTGTGAGTGTTCATCAATGTAGTGCTCGAAACGAACCACGCTTACTGTTTACAAACAATTATCAAAATGCTAAAAAGCAAGTTCAAGAAAACGATATTGCGGCTAAAGATAGTACAGTGTTTGTTCAAAAGGACTTATCATGTCCTCAAAACGTCATGTTAGGACAGTTGTCAACGTCCAAGAAACCTTCAACACTGTCAAAATCAACTCAGACTATAAATAAAGTGGTATTGCAAGAGGATCAAAAAGGACTATATAGTAACAGTGATGATGGTCATGATGATAATGGTGATCATGATGATGATAATGACGATGATGATAATGATCATGATAATGGTAATGCTTTGTTTACACCTAAAAATCCATTTGTTAAATTTGTATACTGGCACAATCCCAATAAGCTCGTCCAGCGGCTACAGTTGTTGCATGCCTCACGTCAATCTGGCCATACTGGTCACGATTGGGAAATCAAAGAAATTGAACAAGAGCTTCGTCGTGCTGAAATTATTGTGTAATGGGTCTACCACTTTGCGACCACTTTCACCCCAACTCTTGTTTCTAATATTTGCTTATTTGCTTTCACTTTTACCTGAACTCTTTGGATCCATATTTGCTCTCACATTAAACTAGTATTCTTATTACCAAGTTGACTTTACTAGAGCTTAGTCTATGCTCGACAGTTGATATGGAAGTATCAGTGACTAGGTATGGTAAGCCTTACGCATACTATAAAGGATATTCATATATTGTGAAACGAACCAATAAAAATGGAACTGTTATTTGGCGTTGTTCAAAGCAACGTTCCAAACATTGTCGTGGTGACCTAAAAAGTAAAAATAGTGAGGTTTTAAGTGTCAGTGATCATCAATGTAGTGTACCGCATGAAACACAGTTGCCGTCGACAAAAAATCAAGAAAACCATATTGCTACTCAAAATAGTGCATTGTTTAATGATCAACGTTTAACCCCTGTTCTCAAAGTTATTTTTAATCCATCTTCCACGTCGCAAGAGCCATCAACATCACAAACTATGCAAGAGGTAGTGTTGTTGTTGTCGTTTTAAAGAGTGGAACAACTAGGTCATCTGCTGTTGATCTGCAAGGGGATCAAAGTGACTAAATAGTAATAACCATAAGGTTTTTATGTCAATACAACCATTGTGGCTTCCCCACTTTTCGAAAACAACATTAAAGGGACATTGCTATAAAATGATCTACAACAAGCCTTGTGTTTAAAACTATAACAGACTATTGTAATGTGAGAAAGGCTTGTATTCAGTATGCATTTATTGTCATAATCATGTATACTCTGCAATGTTAAATATACTAACTTTGTATAAAATAAAACAGCATTGTAACATCATTTTGCATTTATTTACAAACTTTATATACATTTTTTTTGGTTTCATCATAATATTTTTAAAGACAACACTAAACACTAAAACATTACTATTCTATGCACATATTTTCTTTCTTTTTCAGTATATTGTCATTACTTATAATTTCCATTATTATTTCACATTATTTATTTATTTAATTAAAACGAACCATGCACCTATTGTTTTTAAAACCTTCATAAATTAAGTGTACAGGTTGCACAGCATTATTGACTTCATCAAAAACACTCTCCGACATATCATTAAACCGTATAGGCAGAAATGTCTCAAAGTTTTCACATACACAAAGTACACGATCACCATATGCTGTTTTCAATTTCCGAATCTTGATAATGCGGAATGGAATATGCATTGGCAATTCGCTGAGCTTCTTTGTCTCTAAGCCACATGATTGTCCCACAGCATTCAAAACATTCATTGTAGTAGTCTATAAACAAAACAAAAGCATATCTATTACACTCTAAAACAGCTTTAATAATATTGTGCAATTAGGGATTTTGCACTATCCATGGCGAATAAATTATACTAGTTATGCAAGAAATGCCCTAACTGTTGCAGATACTACTTTTCTGCATATAGCACAAGTGTTAAGTTCTAATGCACACTTGACACAGGCTATCATGTGTCCACAGGGTAAAAATACAACACCTAGTTCATCTTGATAACAAATTTTACATAATTGTTGGTCACACTTTTGTATCTGTTCGTGAGACAAGTCTTTTCTTTCAGCCTTATGTATTTGCTCCACGTGCTCTAACTCTAAAGGCACTTTTATGTCTTGTGCTGCAATCACTTTTTCTTTACGAATAGTGTTCACAAATTCCTGACCTTTAAGCAACACCATGTATTTACAGTTTGGTAACCAACGAGCGTGTTGCACAAAAGGGTCATCAGTCATTTGCCAATCCTTTAAAGCAAATCCACAATAAAAACATATTGTTTTATCCCCTTCACCAGTATAAAAAAATCCAGCTTCACTTAGCTGTTTGGTAAGGTGTTTTAATATTAATGGCCAAACATTTTTATAAGATTCGAAACGTTTTTCAACAGAGCTGTACTCTGGGTGTGCTAGTGCTTTAGTCTTGCAAACTCCCAATTTTTCAAAAGCACACGCCAATTCAACACTGTCTATGGCATATGGACCACATATATCGACACTACTGTTGGCTGGTAATACATCATTATTATTATTTATTTGTGATTCAGCAACGTAAGTAGCGGCCATAGGCCTTGTGGTTCGGTAAAATGAATGCACGGGTAGGTTACCCACTTGCTTTCCAAGCATGTAAGGACAGTGAGGAGACCATCGCAAATGGTCTCTAAAGGGATCATCCCCTTCTTCCCAGTGTGAAAGTTCAATACGACAAAACACACAGCGCACCACATCTCCTCGGTTCAAGTAAAAAAAACCGGCTTTTGCAAGTTCATGCGTCGACAAAAAGCCTACAGGCCAGGATTCAAATGTTAACCATCGATCATGTTCTGATTTTAAATTTAACCCACGTGGTAAACCAACTTGCTCACTTGTTGTATTTGGTACTAACGCCATGTGTTATAATAAAACGTTTTCTTATTGTAAGTTATTAACATTGCACAGAGTACTTTAAAGCATAATGCATGCTTGTTCACTGTCTGTTCATTACGTTAATGGCACATGACGACACCTAAAAGCAAACAAAATAACCCATCACTCAATCAATCAATCAATCAATCAATCAATACTTGTAAATAAAACGTTAACGTTAATTGGCATTAATATATCAAAACACCATTAAAAATAAACTGTATGTTGGCACAAACAGTAACCCATGTACTTATTTTCTTTTTTATAAAGCTACAGTCATTTACATTCCCCCACCCTCCCTTTAACCAATATATAAACAAAAATGAATGTCATGTCATTTTGTTCACATTATCATGTTCAAACCTGTGGATATTCGTTGAGTCCATAGGGAACCACCCATAAATTAAATTTATTATTTTATTTTTAGAAAATCCAACATGGCCTTGTACTTTTCCCAGTCAACAACAACAACATAGCCATTAATCAAGAAAGCAATCATTGTCCCAGTCATGTACAGGTAATGAATTTTTTTTTGTCTACGAGTTTTCAGTAGTGGTAAAATGGAATAGCATTTTTAAGTTGGACTTACCTGAGTTTTAAACAGTTCACTCTTTGGCAGTGGTTTCGCTTTAGTGCGTTTCTGGTTTTTTTCAGCGACTGCTACGGCGGTAAGGCTATTCTTTCCAAGTTTCTAAAAATAAATAAAATAAACCGCTATAAATACCTAAATTCAGGTTAATACATACATTTCATAAAATAAAACATAAAACAAAAAAAATGAAACAAGTTAGTTTAAAAAAAAATCATCTCACCTTTACTTGCAGTGACTTGTTACTCTTCCCTTCTAGTGGGCTCAAAAGTGCAATAGTTTCTTCTCCCTCTGACATGTAAAGTATGCCGGTTATCTGCAAACAAATAAATAAATAAAATCATTAATTACCTAATCAATAAATAATTGCATGTATTTATATATAAATCAATAAATGTATAAATGAATAAATATATACCTACCTCACAACAAGAATAAGTATTTTCCACCAACACCAAAACTGTTAAACAAGGCCAAGTGTTTCACACAACGCTGTAGCGTGTTCAAAAGTAGTCACATAAGTGCGAGTGGAAATGTCAGCGACGTGTCTTTATATATCACATTGCATGTATAATCTTTTTTTTTCCCACGCTTTGAACATTCTCTTATCGTGCACGTGGGCAGCTAACGTCTCAGGCGAACACCTGTGCCGGATCAAATTTCACATGAACTTGCATTTTGTCACGTACGAAGCAAAACAGGATGTAACTTGTTAACAGTTATCGCGCACGTGGACAGATAACGTCCCAGGTGAACACCTGCGGTAGAACAAATTTCACATGGACTTGCATTTTGTCACGTACGAAGCGAGACAGGATGTCACTGGTTTAGCGTGCCTGTGGTTTCACACATGTGTGCACGCCTTTCGCACTTCCCTGCCAGCACAATGGTCAGATTATTTCACCTTCAAGCGTCACCTGTTGTCAAGTCAGATCAACGCCTTCCCATAAGCTCAAATGACATTCACCTCCTGCTCCTCGGCAAGTGTGTTTTCTGTACTCACTTCGACCAACATAGAACCAAGTTCTCATCACCGTTTACACGTTAAAGGTAAAAAGTGTGAAAAAACGTACCCTCGCTCTGTCATACACCGACCCGTCGAAATAGCGATTGATCTATTGAACACAGCCACCGTGGTCAGCGACAGGTTCGTTGAAACACACACACACCCAGCCGTATCGTCTCTCTCTCAACCACCACGCTTTATAAACATTATAAACAGGTAACGGTAATGATTTTTTTTTCAACATGTATGGCGTTAGGCCCTTTGTGAATTATTTTTTCGAAAAAAATATCTACCACATTTGAAAGGGGGCGTTAGCCCGAGTGCTAGGACACCTCGTACACGTCTCTAGCGTTATTGGTTCGTGACATATCGGCAAAAATTATAAAAAAAACACGTGTTTACCCCAAAATCGCGTTTCCCAATTTTTTTAAAATTACAACGAGTGATCCATAGCAAAGAGGACGTCTTCCCGAATCCTTGGACCCATCGTACATGCCTCTAGCGTTATTGCTTCGTGAGATATTGGCAAAATCACAAAAAACACGTGTTTACCCCAAAACCGAGTTTCCAATTTTATTAAAAATTATAACGAGTGGTCCATAGGAGAGAGGACGTTACCCCGAGTCCTTGGACCTGTCGAACACGCCTCTAGCGTTATTGGTTCGTGAGATATAGCAAAAAGTCTAAAATCACGTTTTTACCCCAAAAAGACTGTGTTTCCAGATTTTCACATTTTCGACACCGACATTCCCGTAAAGAGCACGACGAGACGAAAAAAACGAATCCAAGCACGCCCTCCTAGCATGGCTCTTTCCATTCCAAGGTCGCAGGGGCTCACCACTTGCTTTTATAAGCAGCTCCCCCACTACCCCACTACTGCAGGTTTTCATTCTAGAGACTTGAAATTTATTTTGGGGGTAGAGGGGGTAGGGACCATTGATTTACGTTAAACAATTTTTTTTGTAGAGTTCCTAGTTTCCAAAATATAGGATTTTCAAAATTAAAGTGTTTTCAAAAAAATATAAAAAATAAAAAAGTTTTATTACAAAAAATAAAGGTCATAAAGACTGTTCGTTTGAGCCATGGCACAACGTTCTATCCTGTTTGGTTTTCAAACTATCACATAGTTTCGAAAACAAAAATTTTCAAAAAAATTTTGAAAAATATAACGAGTGGTCCATAGCAAAGAGGACGTCAGCCCGAGTCCAACAATACCTCATTTGTCAAAATCGGACCACGCGTTCGAGAAATATTTAAC
Source organism: Meconema thalassinum (assembly GCA_946902985.2). Lineage (NCBI taxonomy): Eukaryota > Metazoa > Arthropoda > Insecta > Orthoptera > Tettigoniidae > Meconema > Meconema thalassinum. The sequence goes on from CAMPQE020000220.1 coordinate 12,026, forward strand.
ATGACTAAGGCTTAGTAGTGGGGCAAGGAGGGTTTTGGAGTGCGTTAGAAGCGCCACTACTCCACTACTACAGTAAGTTACCCAGCCCCCAGTATATGTCGCGATACTTTTGGAACACTGCCAGTGTTATGAGGGTCAGGAGAGCCGCGCGTGTTGAAGGCTGAGTAAGGTTTTCAGTTTCTGAAAAATGTCATGAAATAAAAATTGCTATATTCACTCATCTTTTATTCTGGTCATTCATTCTAATTTCACTTAGAATTAACCCCACAGGCCACCTATTAAATGGTTTTTAAAATACCATATAGCTACTGTCTATTTCAGTCAAGTGTCTCATAGATGTTCAAATGACCGGCTTAACATATAGAATGCTTTGATTTAATAATAGTAATATCAATAAAAGTCCCTAATAAGTATGCTGAAATGATTATTGCAAAATCAAATTTATGTGGAAATCCGATTGGTGGCTAATTTATCAACCCATCATTCTTCACTTTTATCATCAATTGAGTTGTATGTACTGGGTTAACCTTGGCATTGAAATCCAAAGAATTATTATACCATTCCCCCATTTAACATGGTAAACTCATTTTCATTTTTAAATATATAATAGCTGTCTTTATGAAAGCTTGCAATGTTCACTATTTCGTTGTTTCAAACTTGGCAATCTACGAACTGACCAATCATGGATGACAAATAGTGGCCTGGCCAGTAGGGGGGTAATAGGAGTTCCAGGCCACCCGGCGTTGCTCGGGCGGCGTTCATATTAAATAATTAATAACTCTCGAACCCGTGGTCGAAGATTCACGAACGAGGTGTCGTTGGACTCGGGCTGACGGGGGGCTTTGCTATGGACCACTCGTTATATTTTTTATTTTTTTTGAAAATTTTTGTTTTCGAAAGTAGGTGATAGTTTGAAAACCAAACATGATAGAACGTTGTGCTATGGCTCAAACGAATGGCCTTTATGACCTTTATGTTTTGTAATAAAACTTTTTTATTTTTTATGTTTTTTTGAAAACACTCGAATTTTGAAAATACTATATTTTGGAAACTACGAATTATACAAAAACGTTTGTTTGACATAACTGAAAGGTCCCTATGCTCCCTACCCCCAAAATAAATTTCAAATCTCTAGGATGAAAACCTGACAGTAGTGTGGTAGTGAGAGAGCTGCCTCACTTCTTTTTGAACCCTCCTTGTATTTGCCCCGAACCTGATATCTCGCTAACCAATCATGGGATTTGAACATACAGGGTGTCCTAGCACTCGTAGTGATGCCCCCTACTTTCCTATAGGCTCTTTATTTAATTAAAAGACCAAAAACTAAAATGTCATCCGCTTTTAATATCTCGCGAACCAATCATGCTAGAGGCGTGTACGAGGGGTCCAAGGACTCGGAGTGAAGTCCTTTTTGCTATGGACCACTCGTTATATTAAAAAAAATTGGAAACTCGCTTTTGGGGTAAGCAAGTGTTTTTGTGATTTTTACTCATATCTCACGAACCAATAACGCTAGAGACGTGTACGAGGTGTCTTAGGACTCGGGCTAATGCCCCCTTTCAAATGTGGTAGATATTGTTTCAAAAAAAATAATTCACAAAGGGCCTAACGCCATATATGTTGAAAAAACGTTTTCTTTTTCTTTACCTGTTTATAATGTTTATGAAGCGTGGTGGTTGAGAGAGACGATACTGCTGGGTGTGTGTTTGAACGAACCTGTCGCTAACCACAGTGGCTGTGTTCAATAGATCAATCGCTATTTCGACGGGTCGGTTTATGACAGAGCGAGGGTGCTTTTTTCTGATATTTTACCCCCCGAAGATGATCTTTAACGTGTAAACGGTGATGAGAACTTGGTTCTATGTTGGTCGAAGCGAGTACAGAAAACAAACTTGCAGAGGAGCAGACGAGCAAGAGGCGAATGTCATTTGAGCTTATTGGAAGGCGTTGATCTGACTTAACAACAGGTGCAATGGAAATTGACAAAGACGCTTGAAGGTGAATTAATCTGACCATCGTGGTGGCAGGGAAGAGCGAAATGCATGTGAACACATGTGAAACCACATGCACGCTAAACAAGTTACATCGTGTTTGCTTCGTACGTGACAAAATGCAAGTTCAGGTGAAATTTGACCCGGCATAGGTGTTCACCTCGGGCGTTGGCTGTCCACGTGTTTGATAACAGGATGTTCAAAGCGTGGGAAAACAAATGATTATACATGCAACGTAACATATATAAAGACATGTCGTTATCTTTTCCTCTCTAACTTAGGTGACTACCTTTGATCACATTACGTTGATTGAAACCCCTGGTCTTGTTTAACAGTTTTTGTGTTGGTGGAAAATACTTAACCTTGTTGTGAGGTAGGTATATATTTATTCATTTATATATTTATTGATTTATATATATTTACAAGCAATTATTTATTGATTAGGTAATTAATGATTTTATTTATTTATTTATTTGTTTGCAGATAACTGGTATACCTTAAATGTCTCAGAGAGAAGAAACCATTGCACTTTTGAGCTCACTAGAAGGAAACAGTAACAAGCCACTGCAAGTAAAGGTGAAATGATTTTTTTTAACTAACTTGTTTCATTTTTCTGTTTTATATTTTATTTTATGAAATGCATGTATTAACCTGAATTTAGGTATTTATGACGGTTTATTTTATTTATTTTTAGAAACTTGGAAAGAAAAGCCTTACCGCCGTAGCAGTTGCTGAAAACCTGAGACGCAGTAAAGTGCAATCATTGTTTCCAGGCAGTGAACTATATAAAACTCAGGTAAGCCTAACATTAAATGCTATTCCATTTTACCACTACTGAAAACTCGTAGACAAAAATTTCATTACCTGTACATGACTAGGACGATGATTGCTTTCTTGATTAATGACTATGTATTGGCAACCGGTACAAGACCATATTGGTTGTTGACCGGGTAAGTACAAGGCCATATTGGATTTTGTAAAAAACAAAAACTTTAATTTAACTGACATGTCGTCCCTAAATAATAATAATAATAATAATAATAATAATAATATCGTATGGCCTCGGATGCTGGTTCAAGCTTCGTTATTTGACACACAGAGCGTAGCTTGCATGTCGAATTTACTTGTTCCTTGACTATGAAAGTCATGGAGGTTACATGTTAGATATCTAATATCTTTAAACTCTATAGTTCTTTCTAGTAGAAAAATGAGGAACTTTGTACCCTATGAACTCAATGAATATTCACAGGTTTGAACATGATAATGTGAACCAAATGACATGACATTATTATTTTTTGTTTATGTATTTGTTAAAGGGGAATGTAAATGACTGCAGTTTTATAAAAAGAAAATAAGTACATGGGTTACTGTTAGTGCCGATATACAGTTTATTATAATGTTTATGGTGTTTTGATATATTAATGCCAATTAACGTTAAAGTTTTATTTACAAGTATTGATTGATTGATTGAGTGATTGGTTATTTTGTTTGCTTTTAGGTGTCGTCATGCGCCATTAACGTAATGAACAGACAGTGAACAAGCATACATTGTGCTTTAAAGTACTCTGTGCAACGTTAATAACTTACAATAAGAAAAAGTTTTATTATAACACATGGCGTTAGTACCAAATACAACAAGTGAGCAAGTTGGTTTACCACGTGGGTTAAATTTAAAATCAGAACATGACCGTTGGTTAAAATTTGAATCCTGGCCTGTAGGCTTTTTGTCGACACATGAACTTGCAAAAGCAGTTTTTTTTACTTGAACCGAGAAGATGTGGTGCGCTGTGTGTTTTGTCGTATTGAACGTTCCCACTGGGAAGAAGGGGATGATCCCTTTAGAGACCATTTGCGATGGTCTCCTTGTTGTCCTTACATGCTTGGAAAACAAGTGGGTAACATACATGTGTATTCATTTTACCGAACCACAAGACCATTGGCCGCTACTTACGTTGCTGAATCACAAATAAATAATAATAATGATGTATTACCAGCCAACGGTAGTGTCGATATATGTGGTCCATATGCCATAGACAGTGTTGAATTGGCGTGTGCTTTTGAAAAATTGGGAGTTTGCAAGACTAAAGCACTAGCACACCCAGAGGTCAGCTCAGTTGAAAAACGTTTAGAATCTTATAAAAATGTTTGGCCATTATTATTTAAACACATTACCAAACAGCTAAGTGAAGCTGGATTTTTTATACTGGTGAAGGGGATAAAACAATATGTTTTTATTGTGGATTTGCTTTAAAGGATTGGCAAATGACTGATGACCCTTTAGTGCAATACGCTCGTTGGTTACCAAACTGTAAATACATGATGTTGCTTAAAGGTCAGGAATTTGTGAACACTATTCGTAAAGAAACCATGATTGCAGCACAAGACATAAAAGTGCCTTTAGAGTTAGAACACGCAGAGCAAATACATAAGGTTGAAAGAAAAGACTTGTCTCACGAACAGATACAAAAGTGTAACCAACAATTATGTAAAATTTGTTATCAAGATGAACTAGGTGTTGTATTTTTGCCTTGTGGACACATGATAGCCTGTGTCAAGTGTGCATTAGAACTCAACACTTGTGCTATATGCAGAAAAGCAGTATCTGCTACAGTTAGGGCATTTCTTGCGTAACTAGTATAATTTATTCGCCATGCATAGTGCAAAATCCCTAATTGCACAATATTATTAAAACTGTTTTAGAGTGTAATAGGTATGCTTTTCTTTTGTTTATAGACTACTACAATGAATGTTTTGAATGCTGTGGGACAATCATGTGGCTTAGAGACAAAGAAGCTCAGCGAATTGCCAACGCATATTCCATTCCGCATTATCAAGATTCGGAAATTGAAAACAGCATATGGTGATCGTGTACTTTGTGTATGTGAAAACTTTGAGACATTTCTGCCTATACGGTTTAATGATATGTCGGAAAGTGTTTTTGATGAAGTCAATAATGCTGTGCAACCTGTACACTGAATTTATGAAGGTTTTAAAAACAATAGGTGCATGATTCGTTTTAATTAAATAAAAAAAGTTAAATAATAATGGAAGATATACGTCATGACAATGGACCGAAGGAAAAAATATGTGTATAGAATAATAATGTCTTAGTGTTTATTATTGTCTTAAAAATATTATCATGAAACCAAAAAAAATGTATATAAAGTTTGTAAATAAATGAAAATAATGGTACAATGTTGTTTTATTTTCTATAGAAGTCAGAATATTTAACATAGCAGAGTATACATGATGATGACAATAAAAAGCACACTTAATGCAAGTCTTTGCCTTTACGATAGTGTGTTATAGTTTTAAAAACGAAGCTTGTTGTAGATCTTTTTTCTTCCACCGTAAACAATAGGCATGAAAACGTTATTGTCCTGTTTTGGATCATCATCACTATCATAATCATAAGCAGCATGATCTATATCACTATTATTATAATCAATATAATTATCCTCAACATTATCCTCAACATTACTAAAACCAGTTAAATATTCCTGGTCCTCTTCCTGTTCCTCTTCCTCTTCCTCTACAGTGTCCTCATGTAGAGTCTGCGTGGCTTTTGATAATGTTAATGGTTTTTTGAACATTGAATTATTTTCAATAGTAGTATTGTTTTGTAGCACTTGCTTTTAAACATTTTCATGATTTTCTGTTGACAGCAATAGTGTTTCATGCAGTGCACTACATTGATGATCACTGACACTTAAAACCACACTATTTTTGCTTTTTAGCTCACTGCGACATTGTTTTGAACGTTGTTTTGTACAACGCCAAATAACAGTTCCATTTTTATTGGTTCGTTTCACAATATATGAATATCCTTTATAGAATGCATGAGGCTTACCATACCTAGTCACAGATACTTCCATATCAACTGTCAAGCTTAGACTAAGCTCTAGTAAAGACAACTTGGTAATAAGAACAATAGATTAATGTGCGAGCATATATGGGTGCAAATGTGGGAGCAAAAAAAAAGTGGGAGCAAACATTGGGAGCAAAAAGTGGGAGCAAAAAGTGGGAGAAAAAAGTGGGAGCAAAAAGTGGGAGCAAAAATTGGGAGCAAAAAGTGGGAGCAGAAAGTGGGAGCAAAAAAAAGTGGGAGCAAAAAAAAGTAGGAGCAAGTATGGGAGCAAATGTGAAAGCAAAAGTGGGAGCAAATATGGGAGCATATGTGAAAGCAAAAGTGGGAGCAAAAAAAAGTGAGAGAAAAAAGTGGGAGCAAAAAGTGGGAGCAAAAAGTGGGAGCATATATGGGTGCAAATGTGGGTGCAAAAATTGGGAGCAAAAAGTGGGAGCAAAAAGTGGGAGTAAAATTGGGAGCAAAAAGTAGGAGCAAAAAGTGGGAGCAAAAAGTGGGTGCATATATGGGTGCAAATGTGGGAGCAAAAATTGGGAGCAAAAAGTGGGAGCAAAAAGTGGGAGCAAAAAGCGGGAGCAAAAATTGAGAGCAAAAAGTGGGAGCAAAAAAAAGTAGGAGCAAGTATGGGAGCAAATGTGAAAGCAAAAGTGGGAGCAAGTATGGGAGCATATGTGAAAGCAAAAGTGGGAGCAAAAAGTGAGAGAAAAAAGTGGGAGCAAAAAGTGTAAGCAAAAGTGGGAGCAAATATCAGAGCAAAATAGTAGGAGCAAGTATGGGAGCAAATGTGAAAGGAAATGTGGGAGCAAAAAGTGTGAGAAAAAAAAGTGGGAGCAAAAAGTGTAAGCAAAAGTGGGAGCAAATATGAGAGCAAAAAAAGTGTGAGCAAATGTGGGAGCAAAAAGTGGGAGCAAAAAGTGAGAGCTAACACTGTAAGCAAAAGTGGGAGCAAAAAATTGGGAGCAAAAAGTGGGAGCAAAAATTGGGAGCAAAAAGTGGGATCAAAAGAAAGTAGGAGCAAGTATGAGAGTAAATGTGAAAGCAAAAGTGGGAGCAAGTATGTAAGCAAATGTGAAAGCAAAAGTGGGAGCAAAAAGTGAGAGCAAAAAGTGTAAGCAAAAGTGGGAGCAAATATGAGAGCAAAAAAAAGTAGGAGCAAGTATGGGAGCAAATGTGAAAGCAAAAGTGGGAGCAAAAAGTGAGAGAAAAAAAGCGGGACCAAAAAGTGTAAGCAAAAGTGGGAGCAAATATGAGAGCAAAGAAAAGTGGGAGCAAAAATGTGGGAGCAAAAAGTGGGAGCAAAACGTGTAAGCATAAGTGGGAGCAAACAAGTGTGAGCAAATATGGGAGCAGAAAGAGGGAGCAAATGTGAAAGCTAAAAGAGCGAGCAAAAGTGAGTGCACAAAGTGGGAGCAAAATGTGTAAGTAAAAAGTGGGGGCAAATGTAGTGTTTTACTAAAACATTCTCCCCTAACCTAACCTAACCTAACTTCACCCAACCTAATTTCACCTAACCTAACTTCACCTAACCTAACCTTCCAACTCTCAGATCAAAAATTAAATTCTGGCCATAGTCGAGTGGGAACCCAAAACCTCTGGGATAACACCCAAGTATACTAGCCACTACACCGTGAAATGGGCAAATTATCATGCAACACAACACGAAGCGAATCCTGCTTTTTTCTACGATTTACTACTTTGAATCATGGTTTTGTCTAAGTAATGTTTTGGTTTCTTACCTCGTTCTAAACTTTAAGTCGGCACTCTGCTGGATAAAAGTTTAGCCTACTTTAAACACTACAATTGTTTTCTACTAGTAATTTCTACTAAGAACAATAATCTTACTAAAATCTCGGAAAGCGATTCATCTCTGTCCACTCTGGGGGCATTTGGTTTCTCGCCTAGGGATCCATCCTTGGTGGGGAATAAAAATATTCCTGTCAATTTCATTATCCTGAGGATATTAAAATACTCCCTAAAACATTTCCCTTTAGAAAGGAAAATAAATAACTAAACTTTCCCTTGTTTGAATTTCCTCGCCAGCGAATTATGTACCTACATAGTACCCTATTTTTCGTTTTTGAGGGACGGTACACTTAGAGCCTGCCTGCCGGCAAACTCAGCTAGCGTTGCTCGCACTATTATACTTGCTTATAAGTACAGTGCTTTGTTGTACACAGTCTTGGTCGCTCTATACGTAAGCTAGACTGTGTTTTCTTTATCAGTTTCATTCTTCAATTTTTTTTTCAGTTTTTTGATAATTAATCAATCTTTAAAAAATGCCCGATTAATAACTCAAACTTTCGGGGCTAGTATTTGCTTTCTCGCCTTGCACGCATGAGCCTTAATCAAATCCCTACTATTTTCTTCAATATCTAAGCTATATTATTTCTTTCTTTTCTTGGATTCGTTACCTTCTGCCCAGAGATCGTTTCTATTCCCAAGCCCTTTCCTTTTTCATATCATCTTCCCTCCGGTAGTGTTTAAGCCTAGGCATGACCTACCAATGGCGACTAGGAGTACTATTTAAATGTACAAATTTGTAACTCAGGAAATAATTGAACAATTAGAACGAAACTTTGTGGGAGAGGAGTATTATTTACCTAGGTATAAGGTTTCAAAAGCGTCAATAATAATTTTGTATTTTTTTTTATATAAAGCTCGGCGACCAATCCTGTAATAATATTACATAATTTAACAGTAGTTACGTGAAGAACTGTACAGCCTATTTAAATATATCCTACTTATGCTAATTACCTCTATCAACATACAATATTTCAGTTTGATTGCTGTTACACAATCGTAGATGTTGAGAACCGTCTATATATTTCAGATGGTCGCTATGTTGGATTTCTATATATGTAGGTCTTAGAGTTTTGTACTATTACATGAAGATTATTGTGTAGGTGTAGTATTCAAACATCAATCGCATGATAACGACACAAGAAATTAAAACGAGATTTTAAAATTTCGCACGACTGTGCCAACTTGTGGCAATGATAACAATTGAAATAAAACAGATGCCAGTGGATTAAAATTTGTATAAGCATTTATCGTTCCACGTCTTACTGCTCTCGGTTGGTTGATTCGTGAGAAACGTCCATTTAAATGTTAATATTTCCCGTCGCAGCCATGTTGGATTAGTGCTCTCCAGGTTATTGAAAAGCCCAAAGATGAACTTATGTTCACAGCCTCTATCAACATACACAATTTCCGTTTGATTGCTGCCATAGATTAATAGATATTGAAAACTGTCTAAATATTTCAGATTGTCGCCATGTTGGATTTTTATACATGTAGGACATGGATTTTTGCACTATAAGATGACGATTATTGCGTAGCATCATTATTCAAACGTTGACTTCAATCGCATGATTAATACACAAGAAATAAACACTTAATTTTAAAATTTCGGACAGCAGCCATCTCGAGGTTATAAAAGCAATTGAAATAAACTAGATGCCAGTGCATTACAATGTGTATAAACATATATTTTACTACCATACTTCACTGCACTCAGATAGTAAAATCGCGAGAAAAATTTATTGAAATGTTTCATGTTCGCTTGGCCGCCATGTTCGTTTTGTACTTAACAGGTTTCTGAAAGTTACATGGGTAAACGTGTAGTAGCGTCTTTTATCACGGTATAAATTTTCAGGGTGATATCAGTAACAGTTTCGGAGATATAAAAAGCCGGTGAAATATTTCGCACAGCCACCATGTTGGATTGAGACGTAATAAAATTTCAACGGCACGGTCGGGGTCACCCAAAATAGTACTATGACATGACCGAGTTTGTTTTAAATCGCTTCAGCCGATTAGAAGTTATTAGGGAGGGACACACATAGACGCACACACATACACACTCACACACGGACTAAAGGTGATCTTATAAGACTAATTTTTCATTAAAAATAATAGGCTGAAAATAAATATTTTTTATGTTTAAGATCTCCAATAACTTACATATGGTATTGTGTACCGAAAACAAAATAATAGCGACTCAAAACTTTCAAAATGGCGGCTAGACCTACTATGAAAACGTCATAATGTATCGTTCAGAATGTAATTGCGCAATTAGAACGATTCTTAGTAAGAAAGAAGTACCTAATAAGGGACTTTGCTGAAATAAGCTTCAAGAATAACTCACTGAATACTACGAGCAGTGGCGATCTTGAAAATGTAGAATATGAACATGAATAACTTAAATTATATTAAAGCTATAATAACGAAAGTTAATAGTAATATCAAATCTTATCAGTGGCATCCTATGACCAGTTCAAATGTACAGCTACTTCATATATTCACGATGATGGCTGGGAGTATCATATAGAAGACCCTACTAGCATTTCTCAAGAGAATATCACACTGAATACCGCGGGCAGTGGCCATCTTGGAATTATAGAATATATAAATAAATAAGTGTACCATATATGATTTAGAGAGACAATATTTAAAATTTATAATACATTAAAACCCTACATGGACTTTATATGCCCAAAGGAAAAGAGAATCCTCGCCATATATTCAGGATGGTGTCAGAACGTACAATTAGAACTTCAATATAAATAATTCAGCAACCATTTGCGGAATTAGCATAACATTTTGTAAGAGAGGAGTTTCTGTTAAGGGACCTCCCTAGCGCTAGTCGTAAGGCTATCACACTGCATATATCACAAGGGCAGATGACCTCGTAGTTCCGCCCCTTAAAACAAAAATAACTACTAACTACATATATCACGCAGCTGCCATCTTGAAAATATACGACTTTAATATCGATAATTCATTATTTATTACAGTTACAATGAAGTAACGCAGCTAGTAAGTAGTCTCATATAAAAGGCTTTCTTATCTACTTTCCTAATGTTTGAATCAATAGTTCCTCTAGATGATATAGCGGAATTATAATAAAACTTAGCAAACGGGCAGACTTATATAGGATACAATTCTCAACGTTCATCAGAAGAACATTCAGTCATACTGCTTAAAAAGGACAAAGAGTTACAACTATACCCACATCTTTAAGAGAAAGTAGGCAACATGCTCTTTCCTGAACATCTTGTTATCACCGGTATCGCGTATCTCGGACACTATTCAAGCGACCAACATAACAACAAAGACACCGATAGTAATTTATAGAGGAAATTCAAAGTTAAGTCTTTCGAAAACAAGACATTAACAATACCAACCTGGCGGCCACGCAAATATCTAAAAATTGTATGACATCTTTTTATGACTTAACTATGAAAGTATTGCAAAACAAATGTTTTATCAACAATAAGTGAAAAATATATGCAGACATCGCTTCATACCTTTCGATTTACTTAAACAATCTCTAAATGGCTTTCTAAGTACAATGACTATTTGAATCTATGCTCAGGTGTACATCAGGGTATCGCTAATTTAGAATGCAAGTGTTCCATCTCCAATTATGAGTTTTTTGTGCTTATGTTTGGTACACATTAGTTTAGGATGCCTGTGTTTTTTCATTTTCGTAGCTGCTGTCACCTATAAGAAATTTGCCGAAAGAAAATAACATTGTTGGTTATTTGCGAGCAATTCAAACTTTCAAACTCATTTATTTCCTAACTAGGTAAAGTGGATATGGAACACTTACATTCTAACCTCGCGGTATGTCTGAACATGTTCCTTTAAGTCCTGAAATTTTCATTTTCGGTAAATTCATATTCTGTTTGCTATTTTATATTGTTATGAAAGCTAGCTCATCATACAATAATGGACCTCTCATGATTAGATAGACACTATCCCCATTACGAATTAAACTATTTCTGAGCGCACTGGTACATCACATGCCTTCAAGGATTTTCCTCACACGCATTTGTAACGTCTAGTATAAATACATATTTTGAAGAAGCCCACGGTCGTGAGCCAATAGTGAAAGGATGCATTAAGAACCGGATTGTTAGGGATAGTATGAGCATTAGGAGGATAAATCTAATCAGAAATACAAAAAATTGAAACGTAGTAAATTCAACAAGATTTAAAACGTTAATAAAACACCCTCTTGACCACAGGGTGAGAGCAGGAACTCCTTGATCTGGCCCATAAATAGGCCTCACCACACTGTCAGTAAACGTAGACAGGTAGGAAGACTCATCGACAGGTGATTAACCACAAACTGGTTTACTAATTGAATGTGGCGTGACGAAGTGGACAGAGCGCTAGTTCTCGAAAAGAAAGGTCCTGGATTCAGTTCTCAGACGATGTTATCTCCTAAGGTTGTTTTCCCTGACTCGGAAACTGGGAGTTTGTGACGTCCTCATCATTCATCCCATTCTCAGGTCACCTACAGATATTAACACGAAAGATATACGCTAGGACTCTCCGGAAACCACGCGCTACTAATTTAGTAATTGAATTATTTAATATAAATCTGAAACACATGTCTAATTGAAACACACTCATAGAGTGAACAATTGAACAGCATGATGGTAAGATAATTATCAAATGGGTTACTATAATGATGTGCAGTAATAGGGTAACCGGTTAATAATGCAATTGAATCTTGTTCTCCCCTGAACATCAGGTTTACCTCACTTCAAAGACTGTCCATCACCACAAAATTCACTCCACTCTAGGAACAAAATAGTTGTAGAGGGAGCCCACCAAAAAAAAAATTGACTGAAGCGAATACTCACTTGTTAGATGGGTTAGCTGCCGTTAGAACAGATATTTTGAACCAGTGAGACGATGTTAATACTAGTTTAGCAGGCTTGGACACTAGCTTAACTACAATCAGGGGTGAGCTGCAAGCTAGTTTGGACACTGTAAACGTCAAGTTAGATGAAGCCACTGAGAGATTTGACGGGGCTATCACTCAATTTAAGGAAGACCTGAAAGGGAATAGGGAAGAGACACGGATTGAGCTGGAGGCAACCCGGACAGAAGTAAACGAATGTTTAATTGATCTGAGAAAAGAGTTGAGAGACTCAACGACCGAACTTGAAGATAGAGTAGGCCTAAATGTGATGGAGGAAAAATTCGATAAAGCGAATTATTTCGTTTAGACAATGAGACGAGACATTGTCTTAGTCAACACTAGACTAGAGCTAATGCGAGGAGTTGCTTTAGCAGTAAATATGAATGTGAAGCCAGCCGTAGCCGATCTCATGGAATTTAGGAGTGAGATGGCAAATATCACCAAACGTATCACTGATATGACAATCAAGGTGGAAGAATTAAAAGACCAAATGCACACTACACGGGAGGAAATACGAGTCGATTTAGGCTTTGCCAAAGGCGAATTCAACGAACGCCAGGATCGGATCGAAGCGAGTATGACAAATATTAAGGGCGATGTGGACTTCTTACGGAAGCACATCGAGAAGGTGGCTATCTAGATGAGACTGCTTACAGAAACAGAGCTAAGAGAAACCACTGATACTATGAGACAGACTGAAGAGGAAGTCGATTCATGTTTGAATGGAAAAATTAAAGCATTGAACTCCAGATAAACACGCTCAACACTGGAACACCCAGCTTGACTACATCCCATATTCAACAACTCGATCAAAGACGGTCGAAGAGAGTAGAGGCTAGGGCGATACCCGAAACCAATACCAAACAACGGGAAATCACACCTCAGAGTAAGAACACTGAAACGCCATCATGGGAAACAAAACCGACCAGACATAGATTTGATGCTCCGATGTTTGCTCCACAAGCGCAGAGCAACGTCATGGTCATCCTTGCACAGGCAGGAAAACATGCTTGATTTTCTGGAACATCAGGTATCACTCCCGTAGAATTTCCCAGAAACGTGAAGGCCTATCTAAGAGACTCAATGGTCACTCCCGATAGAGAACCCTATGTGATAGAGAAGCTTTTGGACGGACAGGTCCATCTGATTTAAGGCCTTCCGGTATTATTTTACAGGATACCAGGAGTTCCTAGAAGCTCTGTTACGTACATACTGATCCAGCGACATACAACAAAATATACGCGCGGAGATGTACACTAAGAAATACAGCTCTAATCAGCCCAGCAAATACGCAAACTACGTAGCCATTTATATGGCAAAGTTGCAATGTTTAGAACCGCCACTGCCTGAGAGCGAGTTGATCCAAATCATCATATGCTAATAACCACCTGAAATCCAAAAGATCATGATCGCAGCAAAAGCTACGACATTCTTCGAAAGCGACCAGCTGTTGCGCAGACTTGAGTCGAGTAGCGAGCAATTTACACCACCTCGACACAGAGTGGAGAGGCGTGATGTCATGGTCACTTCAATTGGCAAGACCGTACAAACACCAGCACCGATATCGAGACCGGAGAAGGCTCGAGACCATGAGGTACTTTGTCGGACCTTACAGAAGACCATTTCAGAGGACGTTTGGAACACCGTATGACAGAAATAGTGGGTACGAGGACGAGAATCAGTGGAGACGCCGATACGATTCCCACAGAAATCGTAAAAACCAACGCCAGGATGACACACCTCCAGGGAATGATCAAGATACTCCAAATCGTGGTACTATCAGGCAAGACTATATATACAGCGGAGGGTATCGCCGTGACAGAGATCCTCGTTACCAGATATATAGAGATTGGCAAGGACGTGCCAGAGTAAGGAATATATCCGCCTACTACGGGGAAGGCGTTAAGAAGAGCTGGATCGCACACAGCGGGAGTTAAAGGACGAACGAGAGGGATCACCGGTATATAAAGAGCAAGGACCCTCTTGCGTCTAAAAAACGCCGATTTCTCAAAGGCAATAAAGGTGACTGAGCAACGCACCAGAGTAACAGCAGGTCTGCTACTCTGGGAGCCTGTTCAGGAAGACCTACTACAGGAACGACGAACGACGAACCACGCCATACTGATAGAACTACCGATGATTGCCGTACAAATTAACCACATCCCTGTCAACATGCTCATCGATACTGGGGCAATGATCAGCGTGATTTCGGCAGACTTCTATGCCGCTTTAAGTGAGAAAACCAAGATAACAGAACTCCCAGTCTCGACAGTGAAAGTTCGAGGGATTATTCCGGACCGCATGGTCAAGTGCAAAGTGCAGATTGTAGGCGAGGTGGAAATTGGAAGTCGCTTATTCAGACATTCATTTTTGGGACTAAAGGACCTCAGGTATGAAGCCATAATTGGATGTGAATTTATGAGCAAATACGAAGGAGTTATAAATTTGAAGGCTAACTCCGTCCAGTTTGAACAATTTGAATCTATTCCGATGTGTGTTACGGAAGAGAATGAGGACGATGTGCAGGAGGAACTTATGTGCATGAAGCAAGAACCACCGCACGTGAGAGAAGAACTGGATAAGTTATTGGAAGAATTCAGCGATATATTTGATACCACTCCTGGGGTTATCAAGAATTATGAATACGATGTGATAGTGTTAGACGACTCACCATTCCAGCGAAAGGTGTACCCAATCGCCGAAAAACATCTGGAGGAAGCAGGACGAAAACTGAAAGAAATGGAGGAAGCTAATATAATACGTAAAGCTCCTACTTAATACGTGAACTGGGCCGATAACCTAGATTGTAGGCCCCTTAGAAAACAATTATCATCGTCGTCATCATACGTGAACCCTCTGACCACGTAGTGAAGACGGATGGAAGTCTCTGACTATGCCTCGATGCCAGGGCTCTGAATGAATGCCTGGCGCCTGAATACGACAGACCACCTAGAATCCGTGACATCCTGAGAAAAATCAATAGTAAAAAGTACCTATTTTCGCTCGATTTGTTACAATCCTACTATTAAATTAAACTTTCTGTACACTCGCAGAAGTGCACATGTTTCCTTTTCGGCCAAACTACCTATGTGTTTTGTAAATTACCTTTCGGTATCAGGAACGCAGGTGCAGCATTTTAGAGCACTAGATACCAATGTAACGCCTGAAGTGAAGGAGAGGATTGTAGGCTATGTTATTTTGATGACATAATCATCGCGTCCGAGACCAAGGAGGAGACTATTCGTTCTCTTTGGGTCGAATTTGAAAACTTGCGCTCTGCCAATTTCAAGGTAAATAATGAGAAATGTAAATTCTTCAGTTCGGACGTAAAATTTATGGGCCATATTATAAGTGGAGATGGATATCGACGAAACCCGATAAAAATCCAAGCGATTTCCGAGTTCCTCAAACCCACACGTGTGAAGCACGTATGAAAGTTCCTTGGCATAACTCAATTCTTTGCCGTGCATTGTCCGCGTTATTCCGAGACAGTCACTCCGCTGCAGAACTTATTGAGAAAAAACTCCAGATGGGTCTGGAATCCTGATTGCGAATTGGCAGTCGCACAGACGAAGCAGATGCTCATTGACAGTATCACTCTTGAATACCCTGATTATTCTTGCAACTTCATTCTAGAAACTGATGCATCCGCCGTTGGGATCAGTACGATTCTGTTACAAGAGGATGGGGAGCGTAACAGGCACTACATCGCTTTCCTTAGCCGCAAACTTCGACCGCACGAAGGAAGCCACTTTACGATGGAACTCGAATAACTAGCTGTTATTTATGCTCTGGAGCAGCCGAGGAAGTTTTTGTGGGGACAACCTATTATTGTACGCCCAGACCACACCGCACTTACCTTTATACTTGAGACAAGACTGGAAAATGATCGCATAACGCGTTGGACTTGATTTATACAGCAGTTCGACATTACGATAAGACATCGACCAGGGAAAGAGAATATGCTAGTGGATATTCTCAGCCGCAATCCTGAATCAACCCTTAATGCCATTGACGTCGAGGGAGAGTGCGAGGAACACTTGAGAAGGTTAAAACACCTGTCAGAAGGGCAGAGGCGTGACTAGGAGCTGCGGAAGATGATACGTTTTTTGACAGGAAGGATGGATGCTCGGGACCCCGATTACGCCAAGACCGCTGCTAGTTCAGCTGAATATTTAATGTATCAGAGAGTGCTGTATAAATGTGTGCATCCAGATCACACCCAGTTGCGTGCCGTAATTCCCCGGCGATATCAAAATCGAATTATTGAGATAGTGCACTTATCCATTGGTCACGGAGGCACGGACAAGACGATGGCAGCGATCCGTGAGACATTTGTTTGGAGAAACATGGGACACTCCGACAGACGGTGTTTACGTGCTTGCGACGTATGCCAGCTTAACAAGTACACATCTCAGTGATTACCTGAGCCACCGAGACCCATATTGCCTACTCAAACTAGTGAATTATACGCTCGGGGCATTTACGGGCCCATTCCAAAGTCCTTACTTGGGACCCGTACGTTATCGTAACTATGGACGTGTTTACTAAATACACCATGCTTCACCCATTTCAGAAGGCGACAGCACACCAGATAATCCAGTGGATTAAACGCCAGGTGATACCGGAGGCAGGAAAGCCACAATTCTTGTTGACCGACCACGGATCACAGTTAACGTCTGCTGAATTCACTGACGCGATGCGTGAACTCGATATCGGACATGTCCTTTCGTCAATTAGACACCCTGAATCGAAACTTCTGAAAGGATTATGTCTGAACTGGCAAAGTACTGCAGAATGTACTGTCAGGATAAGCACTGGAGATGGAGAGAGATACTAGTTGTGATGGCACAATGCATCAACTACACTGTGCACGAGAGCACCGACCAAATCCCAGCCGTGCCACATTTGGATCAATCACCTAGGAGGATCTGTAGCAACGTAATCGTAACACAACCTTCAATACCGCCTCCTTTGGCTAGTATGAGTGAGTCTGCTGGAGAAAGGATGAACCGTCAAACGCTGAAAAGTCTGCGTAGAGCGCGCAACATGAGGTTCAGAGACCCACTGGACGTTGGAGATCTAGTATTGATTAGGAGACCAGCAATCTCTAACCAGTTGGAGCATGTATATGGGAAATTCCTGTCCTTATAATACGTACCACACAGAGTGTCTGAATGTCTGAACAACAGAAGCTATGTCATTAGCGACATGTATACTGGAGAGTACGTTGGAACTTATAATGCCACGAACCTCAAGAAATATCATCAGAACTAACGGACAAATATGAAAGTATAAATAATAAATAATAAATAATAAATAATAAATAATAAATAATAAATAATAAATAATAAATAATAAATAATAAATAATAAATAATAAATAATAAATAATGAATAATAAATAATAAATAATAAATAATAAATAATAAATAATAAATAATAAATAATAAATAATAAATAATAAATAATAAATAATAAATAATAAATAATAAATAATAAATAATAAATAAAAATGCATTGCCGACATTTTTATTTAAACCTACGGAGGAGCATATGAGCCCGTAGGCCTGATGTCTGGTGATATTGTAATTTCTGTGATATCTGAATTGAAACTTACACTGGTCAGAACGTACGATCGAGGGATTGAACCTGACCCACTTGCTTGGCATGACTTCAGAGGTAACCGACAATCCCATTTTTTGGAGTTCATTATTTTGTCTTTAATCTGCAAGATTTTTTAAAAGAGATTCCTACACTGAGAGTATTTAACATGTCATATTTGTACAAAACGGAGTTCCTTTTACGGTAATGTTTTGGTATTGACATCTCAGAGATGCGAACGCAGGGTTCCAGACACTGCTCGATTGCAGTAGTACTTCCGGCAACTACACTCTTTGATCGACGTAAAGATGACAGGTTGTTCAGAGTTGTACTCCCAAGATGGATGCATGTTTTCGTGTGCGAGAGATCAATTGACTAAAACGAAAGTGCACGGGAGTTTTTAAGTATACTGTGGAAGTGTAAGGCATTCAGTAACACGTTACCCAAAGGCGTATAAGGGAACATTTAAATTATACAAGTGTTTTGTGAATTCTGGAAGGAGGAGAGTAGCTGAATGCGTGGTACTATAAACCACGAGGTGAGCCCAAGTGATTTAATGATTCACCCGACTGTGCAAGCTTGTTTAATTCTGTTCAGCACATGCCTGAAACACTGTAATTCAGTATAATTGTGGAGACGAAAGGAGTGTGGATCACGGTGATCGTATGCGATACAATTTGAAAGTAGTAAATTCTGTGAGTCGACTACATCCACATGCCTGTAGACGCTGTGGCAAACACATTGTCATTTTTGAAAATAATCTGCGATTGTGTAAAGTTAGTGTTGTAAACAGTACTGCTAGAATCAGTGAAAACTTCACAGAAACCATCATGGATATTCTATTCAACCACGTGGTACCGTATACTGCCCATTATAAAGTGATGGGAATGATGCAGTAAAACCCATCCATGGAGAGGGGGTGGCTGATATCGAAACCCTCATAAAGGATGAATGCGATGACGAATTTCAGAGCCGAGGATCGAGTACAGACCTATGCTCTTGGCCATAGCTCGAAGGCACGGATGAGTCCAATACGCAAATAATGTGAGTTTAACATATTTCAACCAAGTTAAGGATATAACATCTTGTTGATCAGAATAATGTCGCACTAAACAACCAGCCTAGGTAGTATGTGCTTAGAAGATATTTCAGATCTTTGCTACAGTCTCTCTGGTCAAGTTATATTGACTTACAATACTCCAAGATGTTAGTGAGCGCTGTGTAGACGCTCAGAAGTGAGGTTAGTTATGGAAAGATGCCACTAACCTAGTCACACTCTTACTTGTACATATTTTTCTGTCTACGATGCAGCTGGACCGCCATCGTAAATGCTTTGGTTAGAATCATGACACAAATCATATCATATTGACGGATGTGAGGTCCTACATCATCGTTTTGAAGTTTTGAGTTTGTTGGTTTAGCTCTAAAGCAACATTCTATAACCATGTGTTTTGGAATGCTCCAGAGCAGGCGTACGACTTCAGAAGTCACGAACGCGATCATAGCAGATCGCATTTCAACAGCACCAGAAATGTAAATGCTGTTGGTTATTATTTTACTTCAATGCTTAAAAGCATCATATTGCTTTAAGCATTATGGAGAGTACCTGGAGGAACGGTACAATTGTCCTGAATCATGTGTTAGGGAACACAAACAGCTGTTATCAATGCCCAGTTGAGCATGCACGCTGGCACGGTGTGGAGATACTCCCGTTTTATATTCTTTGGTAGGAGTGGACAGTTTTATGTGTGCATCTGAAATCTTGTCGACTGTAAAACTACAAGCATTATAAGTGTACTATTAGAAATTAGCTTGCATGATAGAACTGCAGTTTGTAGAGCTCATTATGATGAAATGTGATTCTTTGAGTGTATATTAGGAGCGATTTTAAACGTACCGGTACTTTGTCAGGCCATGAATATTGTGCCGCGCTTGCCAGCTACGGGCGCGACAGTGATTTGCTTTTCCCTGCAGGCAATGTTGTATTGAGGCAATGGCAGACTGAGATAGACTTATATGAATGTTGACTGTCCATGTTAATTTCTGTTCCGGAAGAGAGGTCGCTGTTAAGCATTATTTTCGCTACTTTTGATACATTCACTTTACGTTTGAGGCCATGTTTAGCCAGAGAGAGTATAACACACATATTGGTGTGCACTTTATATAATTATCAGATGTTATAGGAATCCCTTCACGTTAGTGTGAACTAGTAGGACCCGACCAGATGATGTATAAGGCTAGTAATAATGTTATTGGATTGTCTTGATATACCCTTCTTGATGATGTGGTAGATCATGATCAGCCACATCTGGTATATTTTTTTCCAGTATTCTAGTGAAATTTGCTTTTTCGACTCATTGACCGAAGGTTTGGCGAGCCGTGGGCCGCAGATATCCGCCGTCTATTGGCGCGTGTTATTGTGTTGCCTGTTGGAGGTAATACGCGATTTTCGTCGAGCTGTCATCCACATTACAGTGTTTATGCTGTTATCGGCGATTGTCATCATGGTCATTAGGAACATAAACGGACACTCTAGGGCAGCGATCCTCACTACGCGGCCCTCAAAACTGTTAGGGAGAGGAATAAAAACATAAATTTATTAGTTATGAAAAGAATATTTTTTGAAAAATTATACAATATTTTATAAAAATTATGTTATATTTATTTAATAAGTGTATTGAAAATCTGTCGTTGTTTTTCTCTACTTAATTATTTACTCAGACTACCGCAGTGTAGTTGGAGTGGAGCGACTAGCTAGCAGAGCAGAGCGAATGAACATAGTACCCTTTTTAATACAATGAACAAGAATGAGCTTACTACAAAAGCATCCTACCAAGTAACAGAAATTTTAGCACAAAAGATGAAGCCGTTTTCTGATGCAGAAATTGTAAAAGAGTGTGTTGTCACAGTTTGTACAACATTGTTTTCACACTCATCTAATAGCAAGCAAATATTAGATGAAGTTTCTAAACTCCAAATGTCTGATTCAACTTGCATGAGACGGTCACAGGACTTAGCGGCAAATATTGCACTTAATCTTACCGATGAATTGCAGCAAAGCAAATATTTTAGTCTTGCGCTCGACTCATCCACAGACATAACGTCAATTTCTCAATCGCTATTGTTCGTTAAGTATGTATCCAAAGATTGTGTTGTTAAAGAAGATTTTTTGGGCATGATTCCCATGACTAGACAAGCTCAAGGTATTGATTATTTGAACACAATAGTATTTTTTTTAACGAGCGTAGCATTGATTTGATAAAGTGTTTTTTTCTGTGTGTACTGATGGTTGCCCATCAATGTTAGGGCGAAATATAGGGTTCGTTCAGTTGTTGAAAACATATTTGGTGAATGATAGTTTATTAAGTATTCATTGTATCATTCATCAAGAAACCTTAGCTGTTAAATTTGGGGAATATATCAGCTGTGTAATGAAAACAGTTGTAAAGACCGTGAATTTTATAAGGTCGAATGAACTGAACCACAGAACGTTACAAGATTTTTTGAATGAACTTATATCGCAAGACGGGGGAAGTGCTTTACCACACAGAAGTGAGATGGCTGAGTAAGGGTAAAGTTTTGATACGTTTCTTCAGCATTCGTCATGAGATTACTCTGTTTGTGGCTACAAAGAAAGGAGAATATCCTGATGTTTATAATTTTGGTTGATGGCTTAAAATAGCGTTTCTCAATGATACAATGGGCATTATGAATGAAACACCGACTCGATTGCAAGGATACAATAACATTGTATTGTGTTTTCACCGAAACAAAAGCTCAATTTACATATTGAAGAATTGTCAAACAGCGATTATTCCAGCTTTTCTTCTGTTAAAACTCTGTTTGATGAAAATCCAGGTGAAAGTCAAGATGTATATGATTTACTAAAGCTATTGACAGACATAAAGGGCGAAATGTCTGTGAGATTTAGTGACTTCAGGAAGTGTCAAGAACCATTTCGTTTGGTGGAAAATCCATGGGCAATAACAACAGCAAATGTAGCTCATCTTTCCGTTTTTATGATACGAAGCTAGGGATTTGAAAAATGAGTTAATTGAGCTTCAGCATGATACGGAGCTCAAAAGTATTTTTGAAGAAGAGAAAAAGATAAGACTCACTATGAGTTTTGGAAAGTAGTTGAATAGGACAAACTTCCTATCTTAATTGACTGTGCTCAGAAAATTGTGTGTGATTTTGCATATACTCGTACATATGTCTGTGAATCTACATTCAGTAAGCTGAAGTTCATAAAAAAACAAGTACAGATCCAGGTTAACGAGTGAAAACTTTGACAACATTTGGAGAATTCAGTTTCTTCCCAACCTGCTAACATAGATGCCATATTAGAGAGCTGTGAATGATTTCGCCCATCGACTTCAAATAATTAACAAATTCAGGTATTCCTGAGACAAGTAAAATACATTTCACCGCTTTTTATATGGAAAACAGTTTTTTACTGATGTAATACACTTATGTAATATTCATATTGTTTGTAAGTTATTTAACGCCACTTCATAGTGTAGTATTGAAATAAGATTTTTTTTTGTGATTAACCTAAATGATACAGTTTGTACTTGCGGCCCTGAGGAAAATTTGATACAAATTATTTGGCTCTCTAAGAAATCCTAGAGAGGACTCCATGCTCTAGGGGTAATATTGAGAAATAATATTGAAATAAATCATGAATCTATTTTTTCTAAAAATAATCCTACTAAACTAAACCATTAAATAAAACGTTGAATGGCTCTAAATTTGAACTTATATTTTATAGCATGACAGACACTATGGAACAGCTGATATTCTGAATTTCACATTGCTTAGACCGAGCTGACACTTTTTGCGACTTTGACGTTGCCAAAGCTAACGAAAACCTGCGCTATTACCACCCTAATTTACATTCACTCAGATGACCATCAGGCGCAAGGAGCGTTTCCTGATCAGCGTAGTTAGGAGGGTATTTAATAATTATTGATAGATTTAAGAGTCCATTATTTATTCCAACTTTACCCATGTGTGTATTAGACTACTGTTTTCTTTGTGAGTGCTTGGTTGTTATAACTTTGTTTTTCTTCTTCACTACGGTTGCTTAACATCTCGTATTAACGTCAGACAGGATTAGCTAATGAATTAACGTAAACGTAAATGTTAGAAATGACACCACCGTAACGCCGATTATACTTATTGCTGCTTTAAATATAAATAACCATAGCCATGTGAGCAAATTAAATGTCCTGCCTTGTTGTAGATTCACCGCCTGTCACTATTGGTACTTTTCACTTACATCTTCTGTATTTGCTTAGGGTGCATTTACATGGTACGTTCTTAGTTTGCTTGCTATTGTATTTTTCTGTAAGAAGGACTTCCAGAATCTTTATTTAAATTCAGTTTAGGATATTTATTTATTTAATTTATTGCATTTTAGATTTGCGGGCTAGCCGAGATTTTCAACGCTCTGAAGTAGGAAAGGGATTTGTCGTTTTTACAATAAATTGTTAACGAATTTTACATAAATCTGGGCTATTTATTTCGAGCTTTGTGTTTTGTGGGAGTGTTTCCTCGGAACGACTATGACTTTTTCCTCACTCACCTGATCGCCCTGAGCAATCAGTCACGTGCCGGAGCTAGTCTGAGGACGTACCCGATCCTTTCAGTGTGTGGGTTCGGGGGATAGGGAACCCAGAAAGGTCATCTTCAACAGATGATCTTCTGGCGACCTGGTCTGACGGGCACAATACTTACTATTTTATTAAAAAATAATTTTAAAATACATAATTATTTAATTGAAACTAAATATTACAATATCAATACGAGCGAGAAATAATGCACAGAGGGTGTATTCACTTTCTGACTTGGTCAATACAGTAGATGTGTAATACCAAAGTTAAAACCATCTTACATGTATATAGACAGTCAAGATGTACTTGACCTCGGCATTATTTTGATTTGTGTTCTCACTGGCATTAAGCCACTTCTGATGGCGGCAAACAACTGAGGTTAACTTGCCGGTAAGAAGCTCCCTATTACCTCAGACGTCCGACATTTTTCATTCATACAGCATATTGAGGTACAGCAACCCTTAGACCGTATTCCAAAAAAATGAATGGTCCAATTAATCCCTTGAATAACAGTCAAGAGGAACATGAACCTCCGGTTGTTTACCTGGTTTCTTCACATATATATGTGTGTATTTTATGGATCCCAGTGCAGAAGGTTAATTGTATCGTTTAATTTAGATTGTGCCTCATCAGACCAAAGAAATCTACATCCCTACGTTTCATGTCTCAAAACCCCTCAATATTGTCTTAAGTCATATCCAATTAAATTAACAAGAGGCTGGGTGTATCCCGTTCCAGCCCTCAGATCCGAATTAACTTTATTGGCAGAGCCGGGATTCAAACCCGAATCTTCGGGGGCGACAGCGATGAATGACAGTTACTACATCACGAGGGGTTCACCGGTTCTGTGTAGTTTGAGCTGAAAAATAATAGGAAGTACTTATCTCTCGTGTGGAATGTGACGTTACTGAGCTGTGCCTACTTGTAAGTTCAACATTCAGAGGGCGGGACGTGTGCTACCGCAATGAATGCGTCAAAAAACCTACCTTATTCGTGATGAATACAACACCTAAGGACGAAAGGGAAAATGAGGAATAAAAACTTAAATGTACTAAAAATGAAAGATCGAGTGAAAACAATAAGATTTACTGGATCGAATATTCACTCAGAAAAACTGGGGGCTCGATCTGAATAAAGCAGCAAAATAAAAATTCAAAGGAGATGTCACCCACACTGACAACTGAAGTAAGGCCTAAGTAATTAAACAATGAAATATTATACGATTAAACGTCTGGCAAGGGGCAGGTTAGTTAATAACACCAACATTCATTCACGTCTACATGACACCCACAGATGCTCATCTGAGACCGCAGATAATTAAGATGGCTGCTGAACAATAGGTCATCTCGACACAAGATAAACAAAAGGTGGAAGCCATGGAACAAAGCAAATATTACAATGGTGCATTCAGTGGGATTCTAAATGCGAAGATACCTGAGATAAATTATTTTCTGCTACAGCTTCATAATAAATAACATCGCCCAAGTGATAAATCCGATGGAGGGTCCCAAACAGTAGAGGAGAATAGTGATATGGTTTACAGACATCCCTCGACGTTCTACGCAAAATGGGGTTTCAAACTTCTGTATGGGTTAGGTTTCAACCAAATTAATCACCCACGGAATAACCATCCCCATAAATTCACGTGAGATCTCACCACAATACTATCTAACTGCACTGTTCGCGGCAGTATCCAAGAACCTACTTAGGTTATTATGCTGCAGTGAAAAAGAGGAAAAATCAGTCAAAAGTGCGCTGAATTCAATTACCAATGATTGTAGCACCTAGTAATTAAATGAGCAATAATATGTTGGCCCCACCATAGGCTTATAAGAAAGGTTTCAGCATTCCATACGTTCCAAAACTGCCATGAGGTCCATATTCGAAGATTCCGTCAATAATGTAACGGAATGAAATGCAGGGTCATCGTAAAGGGTGGCCTTAATTTTGATTTGCAATAGCTCAGGCTGCAATAAAGATAATTTAATTATTTTACACCAAAAGACAGAGAAAATCATGAAGTTTTGTTTACCTATTTAGTGGGTTTCGATGTCAGCTCCGTCTGTGGCAAGAATCACCGATGCGATAGCAACTGTGACTCCTGACATGATTCGGCGGACCTGGACGGAGGTGGACTATCGCTTGGATGTGTGTATGCCACAGGCGGAGCTCACATAGGACACAAGAAATAAAACCTAAGTATTAATATTTCGTTATCTTGAGGTTATCTTAACAATTGAACTAAATTATTTGTCAGTACATTATCATGTGTATAAATATTTGCTGTGCCATGTTTCACTGCACTTGGATGGTTAAATCGCGAGAAAGGTCTGTTTAAATGTGTCCAATTCGCGTGGCCGTCATGTTCGTTTTGTTCTTAACAGATATTTGAAATTTACATAGGTGAACTTCTAGTAGTGCCCTTTACTACCATACAAAATTTCAGGGTTATACCGGTAATAGTTTCGGAGGTATAGAATTCCAGTGAAATATTTCGCACAGCTGCCATGTTGGATTCGTGAGACGTAATAACATTTGAAGGGCACGGTCAGGGTCGGGCAATAGTGCTATAACCTTACTGAATTTTATCGAAAGCGCTCGAGCCGTTTAGATTTTATGAGTGGGACACACACACACACATACGCACATACACACATAAATACGCACGGACAAAAGGTGATCTCATAAGTCCATTTTTTTCATATATGAAAATAAGCTAGAAACAGCACGTACAGTATTTTAGCTGTAAAAAAGACACATCATTATTTTGCTCGAAATATCATTATTATGAATACTTACAGACGAAGAATCAAGTAGGGGAAATGAAAATATTCCATACTAGCATTAGAGCCCGGCTTCGCCCGGTGGATTTATTTGTTTTACAGAACTGGAGAACTCAAGGATAAGGATGGGAATAAATGAAAGTAAATTTGAAAGCATCAACGCTCATTGCAGCTGATAACCTCAGTATACTGCACCCACACCATCGCCCTTATACAGAGGCATACTATTGTCATGTTGTTAACTGTTTTAAGGGGCATAAGAAATCTTGCACTAATTACTCCCTGTGACTGCAAAGCAGCTGGCAATTCTGCACCAGAACATTAGCAGGGGCGACGTGATGCAGCCCGCATTACATGGCAACAATAGACTTCGGTGTTATTGAAGCCGTTCTGGAGCGCTTGTTCTTCCGACTTACTGAACAAAAATCAATCGTTATGGTTACCTGAGAGGTGTAGCCTAATGCTACATAGCCTAAACTATTCCTCGTGAATCAGGCTATCATATAGGCCTACAACAAGAATTTTTCGAATCCGACTGGTAGTTCCAAATATTGGCGCGTTTAATCACATAAACAAACACACAAACTCTTCAGCTTTATTATATTAGTATAGAATTGTATCTAAAAACCATAATCATAGAAGAAAGAATAAGAGGTGAAAAGTTTCGGCTGTCTGATTTGAAGTTGTAAAATTCACATTTTTAAGTAAGCGGCAAAAAATAATAGTGCTCAGATGCATCGTCAAACAATGCAGGGTTTTAAATATCTTGCTGGCCAAGACAATAAGAGGGAGATTTTATGTACAGATCTCTTACAGGAGAGTGGCCACTGTTCCTACATTGAGTACCCTCGGATTAAACGTGCTCTTCGCAGCCAGAAGCCGAGTAAAACAACTTTTCCAATAATTCTGTGTCTTGAACCAACCGGAATCCTGGAAAAAGCAAGCAGAAATGAGAAACAAGTCAGAGTAGAACTCTGGCAATATCAACTATTGTGAAACTTTTTATCTAGCAAGCCAATAAACCACACTGAAGAGCCCCTAGAGGGATTTGTTGATAGTTGATGTGCAGCTCCCATGCTCTTCTCATCGAGTTATGAATGGCAAGGCTCTTGCCATGAAGACACGAATTCCATCACGCAACTGCGGGTTCCACTTGTGCGGTCCTATTATTGCTTATATGGCTTTATTGCCTCCGTTAACGCAATTTTTCTGTGGCTCAGAAGAATCCAGTGGTATATACGACATTCCTCTCTACTTTAAAACGAAACATGATCCGAAATATTCCATATCTACAGCTCACTGAATATAATAAAAAAAATCATGCACGCAATGGATAAGATTACGCCGATCCAATACGAAGAACAACATGTTTATCCTACACCGTCTTTTACCTCATCTTCATCATCATGATCATCATGATCATCATATGCCCCTTTACGTTTCCGTGCTGTTCATGTCGATATACCATTTCATACATTTATTATTACAATTGCATTTATTTTCATTTTATTCCTCAATAAGGGAGAAGATGCTATGTTCTTCCCATATCACATATACAGTATAATTACTACGACAAATGTATTCCACACGGGGAAATTCAATCCAGATGTTATGGTATTTAACGATTAATTCTGCTATTTCAAATTTCTATTATAATCGAAATGTTCAGTTCACTTTACTTTGTCCTACATTTTGAACCGTCTTTAACAGGTTCATTATTTTTTTCTCTCATGTTATTCTTCTTCTTATTATTATTATTATTATTATTATCATTTCCTTCATGTCGCATTATTGTGACATACGTTTCTTCGTCACTCTTACTGCGCTCCAAAATTGTAGTTATGTGTAATCCACTTAGTAAGGTGGTGAAATTTTCACCCCTGGTTAGATTATGGGCTTGGGAATAACCTAACCACCAAGGGAAGATGATAAAGATAAGGAAGTGGGTTTCGGACTGGAGAAAAAGGATGGAGAAATAGGAGGAGAGTCCCACAAAAGTTACAAGTTTAACTTTAAATGTACTCAAAGGCGGTTGCCACTGCAAATCCGCTCTCCGATACCTAAAGTGGGTAGGGACCTGGGCAAAGCTAACGGGAATCGCAGCTAGAACTTGGGCGGTTTGCAAGAGAGTGGCTTTAGTGTATTCCCTCTCAAGCATACATATGCCTACTATGGGGAAGGGTGATGTTCTGGCAAGACAAAGAGTAACAGATTTATGGTATATCTGTTCAAAGGAATTTGTTTTTGCACAATTAATTTGAGGAATGCCAATAATTTGAATCGGTTTCGATATTTTTTGTTTTCGAAATCGTAGAATTCCTTAAGAGCGACCAAATGCTTCCAAGAAGGATAGGGATAAAACAATTATACCTTTGGGAATAATTTTGGTAAGTAAACCAATAGTTGCATTTGAAAATTGCTAAGCTTTTACCCAGCAAGGAGCCGACTAAAAGTTTAGGCAAGGAGAAACACTTATATTTTGAAAAACCAACCATAAGTTTTGGAGAGAATCTCCACAAGCAGGAAGCTGGCGTAGCGAGCTATGCTTGCCTTACTGGCCAGTTAGAATTAGCTATTAAAGCTAAGAGAGACTTTACCAAGTTACCAACTAAGAGTTCTTGCTCAAATGCAACAAGTGGTGAAAACCCTATCAATAGACTTATTTGCATTAAGTGGGAAGAGTCAAGGAAGACAGGATCTTGCTTAACCGTTATGTTAGAGAAATGATGAGTCAAAAAGGAAAGATTGAATTTATTGAACAATGCAAAAGAGTGTAATGAATTTAACAATACATATAATTTTAATTTAGTTAACAATTTGGGGTCGCAGACCTCCGAAAACATTTAAAGCTTGCGCCAGGCAATTAACAATACTTTTGGTTTCAAACCTTTATATGTTTTAAAATCTTCGCAAGATTTTGAAATGGCGAAGATAAAATGAAAATTTTTAAGATAATTAAAGTGATTAAAGTTAGACAATAAATAAAGTACAAGGTGTGTACTTTAAGGAATTTCTAAGTAAATATCTTAGAAAGAGTAACAACTTCGAAAGTAACAACAACAAAAAGCAGAAAGAATAAAATAGAAGTTTCTATAACTTTTTATATTAAAGCTGAATTACTTGGTTGGATTATGCAAGTAGGGCAGGTCACTTATTGTGAAACCTGAAGAGAAAAATTGAAAGGAAGTTTCTAGACCTCCTATGTTTAAGTAGGAATCACGAGACAAATGGGGCAAGTTTCCCTTTCGTGAAACCTAGAAATAACTCACTTATGAGTTGAAAGAATTGTATTCCCTGATTAGAAGGGAGAAACAATATAATTTAAAGCGTGTACTAGACACGAAGTTTTACAGACATTAATTAATGATATATAAGCAAAAGAGGGAGGGCACGTCTTTAGAGTGACACCTCATTGAAAAAGACCTAAAGTAACAATTTTATTATTATGGTTTGTTAGTTAGAGGTTTGGGAAAAATCAAATGGGATTGAGGATAAATGTTCATGGCCGTATTTATAATAATCGGACGAGCGCGACGCGGAAGAAATATTGGACAAACACTATTTTTCACTATAGTCTGTTGGAATAGATGAAAAGTTCACTGTAGTAGCACAAAAGTTTATGGCAAAGAAAGTTATTGCAATTATGGAAAATAACTAGTTACACTAGATTTGCGAGAGGCTATTGCTTGAGGAAGTTGTAGATTACAGTTAAATGCGCCAGAGAAAATCCCAACGGAGGAAGAAAAATTAGCTATTGAGCAGTAATTCATAAGGAAGGTTCCTTAGCTTGAAAAAGTATTCACACATGTGAGTGGAAAATACATGACGGTATGACTGGTAGATAGAGTGCAGATTCTGGAAGGTTCCAGAGCAATCCTGACTGAAGAATGGGGCAAAAGTTATTCCAGCGGTGGAACGAGCTAAGTATTTTATAGACAGTGGGTATTCAATGGTATCCCACGTTGTGAGAAGATCTCTCATTTAATAGGCATTAAAAATGCTGCTTTCTATTAAGATTGGCTTAGACAGACAAAAGCCCAACATAGAAAATCCCGCGAAGGATGATTATTGCCCCAAATATAGTAATCTCACACTGCCTATAAAATGATCATTCAAATCATGTGGTTATTAAAAGACGATGAGAATGAGGTTAAAACCTGAAGTCGGTACTTATCTTTGCTTCATGGCGAAGGTGAAGTTCCTTTTGAAGGTTGAGATTAAAGTTCCAACATGGCGTGGAATTAAAAGAATGTCTCTTTAGTTGAGGAGGCGAGCTCTAGTTGAGCTTCAAACTGACTGAGACGACTGCCGGCGTACAAGTGAGACACGCTCAGCGAAGCACAGAGGGTCCAGGGAAGGGAAAGGAGTGGGGGTAGGAGACAAAAGGAAAACATATAAGCATAACCAACATTGAAAAGTTAATTTCTCTTGATGAAATGGTCTTCAAAGAGTTGATAGCAGGCAACACTAGCGCAGCATGGTGGGTGAAAAAGTAGACGAAGTTCTCTTGATCACGGAGATGATAGCTGGCGATGGCGACGAGATCTGATGGCCAGATTGATAAGGAAGTCCTCTTGTACAGGGAAGAATTGAGGAACTTCCGAGATTCGCTGCTAGATGACGCTAGGTGGGTCATGGAAGATATATATCTAGAACAGACTCACAAGAAACATAAGAGACATGACCAACAAGGAGAAATTTAAAGATCACTGTTGGTGTTTGAGAAAAAGGAAGGAATGAACTATCAAAGAGAAGTAAAAGTTTACTCTATCTTACCGAGTATTCCAAAGAATACACCAACCCCTACTAACTCAATTTTATTCCATTGGTCGAGGCATAACTTGTTGCCAAGCTTTGCTTCTCCCATTGGCCGCCCTTCATGTTCTGGAGAGGGGGTGTTCTGCGACTTATTTTTACGGGCGCGTTACAACGCTCTATTGAGAGGAAGCTTCGTTCTTCCAATTCTGACCGTCATATGAAACGGTCACAGTTGTGTGTATCAGGCTTTTGCCCGTGCCGAAAGCAACTAAATGTAAGTACGATTCGATCACTTGATTTATCTGGCATGCTATCATTTTGAATTTCTGTTTCACCATTTTTAATTCTGTGCTTCCTTTTGATTTGCTCACATTCTTTTTCCCCCTTTCTTATGATGATGTGAATTCGATCCATGAACCCAAGTCCTTTCGGCTTTGTTAACGTTAGCTTAGCGAACTCTTTGTGTTTTGTTTTCTTCCTGCCCTTTCATGTAAGCGATTTTATTTTTACTTAAATCTCTCAGGTCTGAAATATATGCTATTTTTCATCGAAGCTTAATTATGCTCTGTATTGCGTCATCATCTGGTTCGGCGTTATTTTGAGACGACCTCCGTTGGATTGTCGCATCAGAGCTTTGTTTTTTGTGGATGGAATCAGCGAAGTTACGGAGCTGAGTCTCATGTCTTCAGCTTGATCCTCCCTCGACTTTATGAAATGTATGTGAGCAATAATCTATGTGTTAGTCACTGTCCATGTGCCACTGTCCATGTGCCACATTACTTTGTTTCATCGTATGTCGTTGTGATTCGGCATTTCTACCTCTGCGTAAGCCTACATCTTCCTACGAAGCATATTTTCTTAGCTGATTGATTTTTCCTCTCACTTGTGTACCCCGGTAACGTCGCGTAATTTTGTGTAATTTTCCTTTTCTTGATAATTTTGTACTTACTTCCTCAGACTTCGCTATATTACGTAATTCAGTGTCATTCCCTCACCCTCCATTCCCTTGTTTTTCCTTTTGTTTCCTACACGCGTCCACCTCCTCTTTCCCCCCACCGACACACCCTTCTTTGACCGCCCCTTTTGGATTTCACAACATCATGAGCGTCTTAGTTCTGTTTTTGGCGCTGGCATTCTAGTCCAGGTCATCCTCGTAAGTAGAGGTGTTCTCTTATTCGACTCCATGAGTAACATCCATATTCTTTATTTTTTGCTTTTTGTCTTTTAATTTTGGTTATCCAGTCGCGCTTACGGTTTAGTTGCACATTAATTGTAAGCACCTTTTAATTTAACTTGTTTCATCTTTGTGTGTGCTTAAGTTCATTTATACACTTTCCTCTTGATTTTTTTTGTGTACCCCTTTTTCGGGTACCATCTTTAGTCATTAATTTTATTTTGCTTGTTATTAAGTGATTTGAATGTCTCTTCACCTTTACCTTCCATTTTGTGTTTAGATTAATCCTTACTCTTATGCGCATTTGTTTTATTTTACATTAAATACATTAGTAAGTAGTTCATTTTGGCTTCGTTCTCTTTCATTTGTAATTTTAAGTTCCCTTATCTCTCGTTCGACTTCGTCGGTCTTGGCTTCGTACTGTAACGCAGTCACGACCTACACGCCTCTGGGTTCTTTGATCGATTTATTTTAATTTAATTCCTCTTTTTGATTTGCTTTAAACAATTCATTTGTTTCCTTTTTTTGGAAATCATCTTTCTTTCGATCCGGAATCTTGGGCCCAGCACGCATCGAAAGAGATATCCTTTCCCCCGCTCCTTAGCGGTCCTGTTAGTTTTTTAGCTCCCACTTTATTATCTGCGACTCTGTTATATTTAATAACGTGCTAGCCAAGGTGTTTCAATTTTCAATTTTGCATAATGTTATTGTGTGCACCCATGTACATTGCGGACATGAAAACATTTCCATGTTATCCACACCTTATAGATGTCTATTTCTATCTTATTAAAAAAAATGGGTGATGAGATCATCAATTGTCCGCGTGTGTGTGAACACTGGGTGTGTCCTTAAAAGGAATCTGAACGGCCGGAGCGATTTCAATGAAACTAATAGCAATTGTAATAATACATATATAAAGTGGTATATCGAAATGAACAGCACGGAAACGTAAAGGAGAATATGATGATCATGATGATGACGATGGAGTAAAAGAAGATGTAGGAGAAATATGTTGTCTGATCTGGACCATGGCCTTCAATATTTAATACGTTTTACTAATACAATGTGGCGGCTGCGCAAAAGATTTCACTGAAATTCTATATCTCCTGAACCGTTACTGATCACCCTCAAAGTTTGTACGGTGCTAGATGATACTACCTTAAGTTCACCTATGTGATTTTCAAATACCTGTTAAGTACAAAACTAATATGACAGTCAAGCACAGTTAAAATATTTAAATAGAATGTTCTCGCAAATTAATTAACCGAGAGCAGTGAAAATAGCTACGGTAAATATTTATACATTATTTTATCTGCTGGCGTTTAATTTGATTCTCTTCATAGATGGCGAATGTGCGAATTATTAAAATTAAGTCACTATTTTTTGTGTCTTCATCAAGCGCTTAAGTGAACGGTTGTATAAAAAAACCAACGCAACAATAGTCTCCTTCTGGTACATAACTCTATGCCGTACTTATAGAACAATGCATCATGGCGATCATTCAAAATGAATCACCGGTTCTCAATATGCATGAATCTGTTATAGGAATCAAACTCATATTTTGCATGGTGAAAGAGGCGAAAGACTTAAGTTCAAATGTGAGACTTTCATTAACCTGATGACCACAAAACCAACATGGCGGTAACGCGTAATGAAAATCTTTATATAATTTTGTCTTGCGAATTTTCCATCCGAGCGATGTGAAACTCGACTTAATATATTGGCTTCTAATGTAATTCAATTTGATGACAACTTAAAAAAATGACGCAGGTGCAATATTTTTAAATCGTGTTTTTATTTATCGTGTTCTAATCAAGCAATTGAATGTAGGTTGGTATGATGAATAATCAATAGAATATTCACCTGCTGGCACATAATTTAATAGTCTATATAGAACTATCCAACGTAGCGACCATGCGTTGTATTTCAGTTTTTCAAAATACAGGGTGTATTTGATATGATGGAAGTCCGTTACACTGGTGATAGAAGAGACTATTCTAAGCTTCCAAGGTAAAAAAAAATTGTCACCTATCTTGAAATTGATAATTAATCATTAAAAAGTCAATGTTTTTAGTTATTTCAGAAACTAATCAGGCAGAAAGTCGTGCGGCAGGCTGGGGAAACGAGGCGGAGCCCGATGTGACGACGCGCGAAGGGGAAGTTGTTACGTAATCGGAGCATTGACCTTACCGGTTGACTTGAGGGGTGGTAGGCTATCAGCTGTTTGAGCTCTACCGTCTCGTAAGAAAATGTGCATTGCCGTTGTTCTTGTTGTTGTTGTTGTTGACAACGCACGCAATGGCTTGGGACGTCAGGACCGGTAGTATTGTGTAGCCTACTTTGTAAGTGTGGAATTCATTGATTGATGTTCATGTATAAAATAATTTCGATACTCAGCCCTGATGTATCATTGGCGTCCGTGTCGGACCTTCTGTTGACTAGTTTCTGAAAATACTAAAAAAATTCTCTTAATGAAATGCAGTGTGACAAAATTCCGACATCCCGCAGTCTGTTCAGAACTAGGCATTTAGGACGGAAGTAAAAAACTTGATGTTTTGTTTGAGAGGCTTGGCGATTTTGGTCATTTAGCCCCATGTAGCTGGGTGTGGGTAGAATTTGTGTGATAACCTGTGTTTTGTGGTTTCTGTAGTAATGTGGGTATTTGTAATTCAGGTGAGGATTCGGAAGAAGGCGCCGGCCCTGTGGTGTTGGGGCAGTGCAACTGCCTCTCACCTGGAGGCCCTGGGTTCGATTCCTGGCTCCATCAGGGATATTAGAAACTGACGTGAGGGCTGTAACGCAGTGCACTAAGCCTCGTGAGGGCAATTAAGTAGCTGTCTAACAGTGAGGCAGTGCCCGAGTCAGGAAAATCAAGATTAATGGCCGAGGGGACCCGATGCACTGACCACGCGTCACCCTAATATCTGCAGGCCAAATGGCTGGACAGCGGTCGCTTGGTAGGCCTAGGCCCTTCATGGGCTGCACTGCCAGCGGTTATGATTATTGAGAAGAAGGCGGCCGTGGCCTTAAGTTAGGAACAATCCCGACATTTGCCTGGGGTAGAAGTGGGAACCCATGGAAACCTACTTCCAAGATTTAATACTAGTATGGTACCACATGTTCATATTGTGAATTGTCCCATCCCATCTCCAGCCCTCGGGTGGCCATTAACTGGAGAGGGGGGGGGGGAGGATTGATTTATTGGTCCATCAACAATGTAAATACATATGAAAATACACGAAAATGAAAATAAAATACAAATACATTGTTATAATACAGTGTTATAATAATAATAATAATAATAGTCTAATAATAATAATAATAATAATAATAAGAGTCAGCATGTGTAGTTCTGGTGGTAGAGTGCTAACCTTCCCGAGGGTGCGATCTACGTTCAGTCATGTAGTAAATGAATGGGATCTAATAAGATCATCTCCATGGATTTCATGGCACATACAAGAAATCCTACGTACATTAAAGTCTGGCAACTCGACATACCAAAAAGAAACATAAAAGAAGTTAGTGTGTCTAAAAGCCTACTATTACTATTATTAGTATTATTAATAAGTTTATTACAGTTGTTGCACTATCTTCACACAAAGATAGACCAACAGTTCCTTAAATTAATTTACTAAATCTTTAGGATTTCTATTTTCTATGCATAGTTCATGAAGCTGGAAAAATCCTAGACAGATCCACCATCACTAGTCATGTAGCCACTCCCCATGAAGGTGTCAATCAGCTGTTCATAGGCTCGGTTTGTGTATTTCAATGTCATTGGCAGACAAGGCGAGGAGGTCACTCACCTGCAGACTCTGGTCAACATTCCTCAGCGTAGGAGGGGAGGGAGACGGGGAGAAGTCAGCTCTGCTGCTGAGGGGAACGAAGTGAAAGCCCGTTTCCAAGATATTGACCGACGATTTTTGTGATTTAATTCCACCTACACTAATTAAGATCCGACTTAATTTCATGAAGATATTTGCTTAGAATACCATCTTCTATCACCAGTGTAAAGGACTTCCATCATATCAAATACACCCTGTATATCTGAAACTATTTAAGCTATCAAACTGACACTTTGTATGGTGGTAGGGAACTATTTACTACGAATATACAAGGTGTAACTGATATAAATGACGTCGTTCCAGTGGTGGTAGAAGATGGTATTCTAAGCAAATCTCTTCATGAAATTTAGTCGTATCTGGAATTAAATCACAAAAAAGGCGGTCAATGTCTTGGAAAAGAGCATAGACTGCGTTCCCCTCAGCAGCAAAGCTGACTTCTCCCCGTCGCCCTCCCCTCCAGCTCTGAGGAATGTTGACAAGATTCCAAAGTTGAGTGAACTCCTCGTCTTGTCTGCCAATGGTATTGAAATACACAAAACGAGCCTATGCACAGCTGATTCACACCTTCATGGGGAGTGGTTACATGACTAGGGATCTGGTTAAGATATTGCCAGCCTCATGGCATGTGCACAGAAAATGGAAATCCAAAAGATTTGGTATATTAATTTAAGGAACTGTCGGTCTATCTTTGTGTGAAGACAGTGCAACAACTTTAATAAAATATTAACAATATTATTATTATTATAGTAGGCTACTACTACTCATAATAGTAATAATAGGTTTTCAGACACACTAACTTCCTTTATGTTTTATTTGGTATGGCGAGTTGCCAGACTTTTATGTACGCAGGATTTCTTGTATGTGTCATTAAATTCACGGACATGATCGTATTAGATCACATTCATTTGTTACATGACTCTACGTAGATCGCACCCTCGGGAATAGTAGCATCTACCACCAGAGCTACACATGCTGACTCCTATTATTATTATTATTATTAGACTATTATTATTATTTTTTATCACATGCGGTGCTTGTGTAGAGACAGCGTACCTTTTACCGGTCGATATGCAATTCGGGACGTGATGGCTCAACGGTCCAGCTGTTGGCCTCTCACCACGGACGACCGGGATTGATTTCCAGTCAACGCATGTGAGATTTTCAAAGAGAACTGCCATGTCCTGAGATTCGGCTCCCACATAAAAAAGGAGGTCTAGTATCTCATGATCACGATATCTATGGTCATGTAAAGCCACAAGCCTCGTTACTTCCCACCATTGGCAGCTACAAGAATACTTCCCGTGGCACCACACGAGGTCAAAGTTGGGATGTCCCTTAATATGACCACGGCTGCTTTCTTTCCTACCCCCGCGGTGTAGGCTTGGGCGTTTAATCATGCACCACGATCGCAGCAAGTCCAGTGACTGGAGGTCCGAACTCAGCACAGACAGTGGCTATCCGTAATTTGGAATTCCGCGGATTCTTCCACGCGCTTTCCAAGCACATGCTGGGATAGTATGGTACTTGTTGTCCCCGGGCAACAACCTCATTCACGACCCTCACCCAACTACACGGGGCTGATAAACAAATGTCCAAAGCCCCTTAATTGAATTAACAACAACCATCACAACAAGCTTGCAAGTCACTTCCATCACCATTGTTACCAAAAATATGTATTAACTGGACGTCCTGAACAATTAACCCTACTTTAAAAAAAATAACATTCAGTAAAGCTAATATAATCTCTTAAGTTTGTTTAATAGTCTAATAATGATAATAATAATAATAATAATAATAATAATTATAATAATAATAATAGTAATAATAATAATAATAATAATAATATATTGTTAGACACACAATTTTTTTTCGGGGATGTCGAAGTTCCGGAATGTTGTGTTCGCAGAATTTCATGTACGTGCCATTACATACATCGGCATAAGGCTGTCGTATTTGTTCACCTTAATTTATTACATCGCTGAGCTTAGATCGAACCCTCGAGAGGGAAATCACTCTACTACCTGAGCTACTCAGCCTCGCTATCATACAATAACTATTTTTGTTTTATACAGTACATATAAGCTTTGCTGGCACATGACAGCATAACTATACGGGCTTCAGCGAACCAAAGTATAGTTACTGAAACAGCCACTTCTAAGCTAGAAAATTTTATAGGGCCGACCATCTCGCTATATATGCTTTATTGTTATTATTATTATTTACATGTGATACTGTAGTAGTATTAAATCTTGGCAGTAGTTTTCCATGGTTTCCCACTTATAGCGCAGACAAATGCCCGGATGGGTACCTAACTTAAGGCCACGGCCGCCTTCTTCCCAATCCTCACCTGTATTACAAATACCCTCATTACTACAGAAACGTCAAAAACACAAGATATCAAAAATATACTACTCACATCCAACTACATGGGGCTTAATACCAAAATACCACGCCTCTCCAACAAATCATCATGTATTTTACTTCCGCCTTAAATGCTAGTTCTAAACAGACTACGGGATGTCGGATTTTTTCCCACTGTATTTCATTAACGTGCCGGACACCAATGACACACCAGGGCTGATTTTCGAAATTATTTTATTCTTTAAAAGAACATCAATCAATGAGTTCCACACTTACAAAGTCCCAATTCATTGCGTGCAATGTCAACAATAACAACAACAGCAAGAACAACAGCAATACAAATTTTCTTACGAGAGGGGAATCGCTATCCTCATAACAGCTGATACCACCCCGAAACCAGAAAGGTCATTGCTCCGATTACGTAAAAACTTTCCCTCCGCGCGTCGTCCCTCCTCGCCCGGCTCGTTTCCCCCAGGCTGCCTAAGGAGTTTCTAAAACACCTAAGGAATTGACTTTTTAATTATTAATTTACAATTTAAAGCTATGTGACAAATGTTTTGCCTAGGAAGCTTAGAATAGTCTCTTCTATCACCAGTGTAGCGGACTTCAATTATATCAATTACACCCTGTATATTCCAGCACATAATTTCTCAATGTAAATGTGATGGTGGAGATAATGGTCGTGTACCAAAATCTATATATTTGACCTACATCATAATTATGGGAAATCCTTGTAATAGCTGGGAGAATTTTAACGGGAAAGACCAGGAGGATATATTAATGTATGCTACATAGTTGTGCTTTTGTTTCACTCCTCATGTTTCTATGGTGGCTTTTCAGGGGTTGCTTAAGGAATATCATATAACATTACATATACTGTAATCCTAATTCCGCAGAAGCACAGTCACTGTTGGTAAGTGGAGTGTAGATCTTGTGATTTTTACCCCAATATAAAGGTTAAAATTGCAATGTCGTGAATTCTATAGTGCATTGAAAAAATAATCCATCATTGCAATAATAAGGCTCATTAATTTATATTTCTTTGTAAATTAAATTACATTTACAATCATCATTTCAATAATTTCAGTCGTTCTCGTGGCGTAGTGACTACCATTCTTGACTGCCACCATGGAGGTACGGGTTCAATTTCCGGATTTGCCAAGAAATGTAATTCTAGTCTGAGGATAAGAACGGGGTTCACTCTGCCTGGTGAGGCAGAACTAGGAAGAGGTGGGTTTAATTCTTACCTCAGTCAACCCAGCAGTGGTTATCCATTTTCTCCCCACGTTTACTCCTGGTTAATGCTGGAATAATGCCTAAATTGAGACCACGAACTATTCCTTCCAAGTCCTAGCCGCAATTGCACTACTACAGATAGAACCTTGACACAGGTTATCACACAGATTCATCTCACATACCCAAGTATACGGGGCTACATAACCACGATGTCACAAAATCCCTCAACGAATCTACAACGAATGAAAACAACTCACTACATTCTTGATTGTTAGCTCTAGTTTACAATATATACCTCATCAGTAGTGGAGTACTAGGAGTTCTGCCCCACTTCAAAACCCCCCTTGCTCTACTACTAAGCCTCAGCCATGTTAAATATCTCTTGAACGCATGGTCCGATTTTGACAAATGAGGTATTGTTGGACTCGGGCTGACGTCCTCTTTGCTATGGACCACTTGTTATATTTTTCAAAATTTTTTTGAAAATTTTTGTTTTCGAAAATAGGCGATAGTTTGAAAACCAAACAGGATAGAACGTTGTGCCATGGCTCAAACGAACAGTCTTTATGACCTTTATTTTTTGTAATAAAACTTTTTTATTTTTTATATTTTTTTGAAAACACTTTAA
Organism: Meconema thalassinum; assembly: GCA_946902985.2. Classification (NCBI taxonomy): domain Eukaryota; kingdom Metazoa; phylum Arthropoda; class Insecta; order Orthoptera; family Tettigoniidae; genus Meconema; species Meconema thalassinum. Next base: position 52,603 of record CAMPQE020000220.1, read on the forward strand.
TTTTGAAAATCCTATATTTTGGAAACTAGGAACTCTACAAAAAAAATTGTTTAACGTAAATCAATGGTCCCTACCCCCTCTACCCCCAAAATAAATTTCAAGTCTCTAGAATGAAAACCTGCAGTAGTGGGATGGTGGGGGAGCTGCTTATAAAAGCAAGTGGTGAGCCCCTGCGACCTTGGAATGGAAGGAGCCATGCTAGGAGGGCGTGCTTGGATTCGTTTTTTTCGTCTCGTTGTGCTCTTTACGGGAATGTCGGTGTCGAAAAGGTGAAAATCTGGAAACACAGTCTTTTTGGGGTAAAAACGTGATTTTAGACTTTTTGCTATATCTCGCGAACCAATCATGCTAGAGGCATGTTCGACAGGTCCAAGGACTCGGGGTGACGTCCTCTCTGCTATGAACCACTCGTTATAATTTTTAATAAAATTGGAAACTCGATTTTGGGGTAAACACGTGTTTTTGTGATTTTGCCGATATCTCACGAAGCAATAACGCTAGAGGCATGTACGATGGGTCCAAGGATTCGGGAAGACGTCCTCTTTGCTATGGATCACTCGTTGTAATTTTAAAAAAATTGGGAAACGCGATTTTGGGGTAAACACGTGTTTTTTTTATAATTTTTGCCGATATGTCACGAACCAATAACGCTAGAGACGTGTACGAGGTGTCCTAGCACTCGGGCTAACGCCCCCTTTCAAATGTGGTAGATATTTTTTTCGAAAAAATAATTCACAAAGGGCCTAACGCCATACATGTTGAAAAAAAAATCATTACCGTTACCTGTTTATAATGTTTATAAAGCGTGGTGGTTGAGAGAGACGATACGGCTGGGTGTGTGTGTGTTTCAACGAACCTGTCGCTGACCACGGTGGCTGTGTTCAATAGATCAATCGCTATTTCGACGGGTCGGTGTATGACAGAGCGAGGGTACGTTTTTTCACACTTTTTACCTTTAACGTGTAAACGGTGATGAGAACTTGGTTCTATGTTGGTCGAAGTGAGTACAGAAAACACACTTGCCGAGGAGCAGGAGGTGAATGTCATTTGAGCTTATGGGAAGGCGTTGATCTGACTTGACAACAGGTGACGCTTGAAGGTGAAATAATCTGACCATTGTGCTGGCAGGGAAGTGCGAAAGGCGTGCACACATGTGTGAAACCACAGGCACGCTAAACCAGTGACATCCTGTCTCGCTTCGTACGTGACAAAATGCAAGTCCATGTGAAATTTGTTCTACCGCAGGTGTTCACCTGGGACGTTATCTGTCCACGTGCGCGATAACTGTTAACAAGTTACATCCTGTTTTGCTTCGTACGTGACAAAATGCAAGTTCATGTGAAATTTGATCCGGCACAGGTGTTCGCCTGAGACGTTAGCTGCCCACGTGCACGATAAGAGAATGTTCAAAGCGTGGGAAAAAAAAAAGATTATACATGCAATGTGATATATAAAGACACGTCGCTGACATTTCCACTCGCACTTATGTGACTACTTTTGAACACGCTACAGCGTTGTGTGAAACACTTGGCCTTGTTTAACAGTTTTGGTGTTGGTGGAAAATACTTATTCTTGTTGTGAGGTAGGTATATATTTATTCATTTATACATTTATTGATTTATATATAAATACATGCAATTATTTATTGATTAGGTAATTAATGATTTTATTTATTTATTTGTTTGCAGATAACCGGCATACCTTACATGTCAGAGGGAGAAGAAACTATTGCACTTTTGAGCCCACTAGAAGGGAAGAGTAACAAGTCACTGCAAGTAAAGGTGAGATGATTTTTTTTTAAACTAACTTGTTTCATTTTTTTTGTTTTATGTTTTATTTTATGAAATGTATGTATTAACCTGAATTTAGGTATTTATAGCGGTTTATTTTATTTATTTTTAGAAACTTGGAAAGAATAGCCTTACCGCCGTAGCAGTCGCTGAAAAAAACCAGAAACGCACTAAAGCGAAACCACTGCCAAAGAGTGAACTGTTTAAAACTCAGGTAAGTCCAACTTAAAAATGCTATTCCATTTTACCACTACTGAAAACTCGTAGACAAAAAAAAATTCATTACCTGTACATGACTGGGACAATGATTGCTTTCTTGATTAATGGCTATGTTGTTGTTGTTGACTGGGAAAAGTACAAGGCCATGTTGGATTTTCTAAAAATAAAATAATAAATTTAATTTATGGGTGGTTCCCTATGGACTCAACGAATATCCACAGGTTTGAACATGATAATGTGAACAAAATGACATGACATTCATTTTTGTTTATATATTGGTTAAAGGGAGGGTGGGGGAATGTAAATGACTGTAGCTTTATAAAAAAGAAAATAAGTACATGGGTTACTGTTTGTGCCAACATACAGTTTATTTTTAATGGTGTTTTGATATATTAATGCCAATTAACGTTAACGTTTTATTTACAAGTATTGATTGATTGATTGATTGATTGATTGAGTGATGGGTTATTTTGTTTGCTTTTAGGTGTCGTCATGTGCCATTAACGTAATGAACAGACAGTGAACAAGCATGCATTATGCTTTAAAGTACTCTGTGCAATGTTAATAACTTACAATAAGAAAACGTTTTATTATAACACATGGCGTTAGTACCAAATACAACAAGTGAGCAAGTTGGTTTACCACGTGGGTTAAATTTAAAATCAGAACATGATCGATGGTTAACATTTGAATCCTGGCCTGTAGGCTTTTTGTCGACGCATGAACTTGCAAAAGCCGGTTTTTTTTACTTGAACCGAGGAGATGTGGTGCGCTGTGTGTTTTGTCGTATTGAACTTTCACACTGGGAAGAAGGGGATGATCCCTTTAGAGACCATTTGCGATGGTCTCCTCACTGTCCTTACATGCTTGGAAAGCAAGTGGGTAACCTACCCGTGCATTCATTTTACCGAACCACAAGGCCTATGGCCGCTACTTACGTTGCTGAATCACAAATAAATAATAATAATGATGTATTACCAGCCAACAGTAGTGTCGATATATGTGGTCCATATGCCATAGACAGTGTTGAATTGGCGTGTGCTTTTGAAAAATTGGGAGTTTGCAAGACTAAAGCACTAGCACACCCAGAGTACAGCTCTGTTGAAAAACGTTTCGAATCTTATAAAAATGTTTGGCCATTAATATTAAAACACCTTACCAAACAGCTAAGTGAAGCTGGATTTTTTTATACTGGTGAAGGGGATAAAACAATATGTTTTTATTGTGGATTTGCTTTAAAGGATTGGCAAATGACTGATGACCCTTTTGTGCAACACGCTCGTTGGTTACCAAACTGTAAATACATGGTGTTGCTTAAAGGTCAGGAATTTGTGAACACTATTCGTAAAGAAAAAGTGATTGCAGCACAAGACATAAAAGTGCCTTTAGAGTTAGAGCACGTGGAGCAAATACATAAGGCTGAAAGAAAAGACTTGTCTCACGAACAGATACAAAAGTGTGACCAACAATTATGTAAAATTTGTTATCAAGATGAACTAGGTGTTGTATTTTTACCCTGTGGACACATGATAGCCTGTGTCAAGTGTGCATTAGAACTTAACACTTGTGCTATATGCAGAAAAGTAGTATCTGCAACAGTTAGGGCATTTCTTGCATAACTAGTATAATTTATTCGCCATGGATAGTGCAAAATCCCTAATTGCACAATATTATTAAAGCTGTTTTAGAGTGTAATAGATATGCTTTTGTTTTGTTTATAGACTACTACAATGAATGTTTTGAATGCTGTGGGACAATCATGTGGCTTAGAGACAAAGAAGCTCAGCGAATTGCCAATGCATATTCCATTCCGCATTATCAAGATTCGGAAATTGAAAACAGCATATGGTGATCGTGTACTTTGTGTATGTGAAAACTTTGAGACATTTCTGCCTATACGGTTTAATGATATGTCGGAGAGTGTTTTTGATGAAGTCAATAATGCTGTGCAACCTGTACACTTAATTTATGAAGGTTTTAAAAACAATAGGTGCATGGTTCGTTTTAATTAAATAAATAAATAATGTGAAATAATAATGGAAATTATAAGTAATGACAATATACTGAAAAAGAAAGAAAATATGTGCATAGAATAGTAATGTTTTAGTGTTTAGTGTTGTCTTTAAAAATATTATGATGAAACCAAAAAAAATGTATATAAAGTTTGTAAATAAATGCAAAATGATGTTACAATGCTGTTTTATTTTATACAAAGTTAGTATATTTAACATTGCAGAGTATACATGATTATGACAATAAATGCATACTGAATACAAGCCTTTCTCACATTACAATAGTCTGTTATAGTTTTAAACACAAGGCTTGTTGTAGATCATTTTATAGCAATGTCCCTTTAATGTTGTTTTCGAAAAGTGGGGAAGCCACAATGGTTGTATTGACATAAAAACCTTATGGTTATTACTATTTAGTCACTTTGATCCCCTTGCAGATCAACAGCAGATGACCTAGTTGTTCCACTCTTTAAAACGACAACAACAACACTACCTCTTGCATAGTTTGTGATGTTGATGGCTCTTGCGACGTGGAAGATGGATTAAAAATAACTTTGAGAACAGGGGTTAAACGTTGATCATTAAACAATGCACTATTTTGAGTAGCAATATGGTTTTCTTGATTTTTTGTCGACGGCAACTGTGTTTCATGCGGTACACTACATTGATGATCACTGACACTTAAAACCTCACTATTTTTACTTTTTAGGTCACCACGACAATGTTTGGAACGTTGCTTTGAACAACGCCAAATAACAGTTCCATTTTTATTGGTTCGTTTCACAATATATGAATATCCTTTATAGTATGCGTAAGGCTTACCATACCTAGTCACTGATACTTCCATATCAACTGTCGAGCATAGACTAAGCTCTAGTAAAGTCAACTTGGTAATAAGAATACTAGTTTAATGTGAGAGCAAATATGGATCCAAAGAGTTCAGGTAAAAGTGAAAGCAAATAAGCAAATATTAGAAACAAGAGTTGGGGTGAAAGTGGTCGCAAAGTGGTAGACCCATTACACAATAATTTCAGCACGACGAAGCTCTTGTTCAATTTCTTTGATTTCCCAATCGTGACCAGTATGGCCAGATTGACGTGAGGCATGCAACAACTGTAGCCGCTGGACGAGCTTATTGGGATTGTGCCAGTATACAAATTTAACAAATGGATTTTTAGGTGTAAACAAAGCATTACCATTATCATGATCATTATCATCATCGTCATTATCATCATCATGATCACCATTATCATCATGACCATCATCACTGTTACTATATAGTCCTTTTTGATCCTCTTGCAATACCACTTTATTTATAGTCTGAGTTGATTTTGACAGTGTTGAAGGTTTCTTGGACGTTGACAACTGTCCTAACATGACGTTTTGAGGACATGATAAGTCCTTTTGAACAAACACTGTACTATCTTTAGCCGCAATATCGTTTTCTTGAACTTGCTTTTTAGCATTTTGATAATTGTTTGTAAACAGTAAGCGTGGTTCGTTTCGAGCACTACATTGATGAACACTCACACTTAAAACCTTTCCATTTTTACTTTTCAGATTGCCTCGACATTTTGTTGACCTCTCTTTTGAGCATCGCCAGAATATTATTCCATTCACATTCTGGCGATTATAGTTATAGGAGTAGCCTTGATAGAGTGCACGTAGCCTACCTTTGTTGGTTGTAATAAGTTCCATAGTAGTAACTGACCTGTCAGTACGATGTTCACACTACAAAGGTTACAACTGTTTTGCTGATGGAGTGACCTACTATAAGCTTATATATTGGCTTATGTGTTGGCTTTTTGTGTTGGCTTTTCGTGTTGGCTTTTGTGTTGGCTTATGTGTTGGCTTATGTGTTGGCTTTTTGTGTTGGCTTTTTGTGTTGGCTTTTCATGTTGGCTTTTCGTGTTGGCTTTTTGTGTTGGCTTTTTGTGTTGGCTTTTCGTGTTGGCTTATGTGTTGGCTTATGTGTTGGCTTTTTGTGTTGGCTTTTTGTGTTGGCTTTTCATGTTGGCTTTTCGTGTTGGCTTATGTGTTGGCTTTTTGTGTTGGCTTTTTGTGTTGGCTTTTCGTGATGGCTTTTGTGTTGGCTTATGTGTTGGCTTTTTGTGTTGGCTTTTTGTGTTGGCTTTTCATGTTGGCTTTTCGTGTTGGCTTTTCGTGTTGGCTTTTTGCGTTGGCTTTTCGTGTTGGCATTTCGTGTTGGCATTTCGTGTTGGCTTTTCGTGTTGGCTTTTTGTGTTGGCTTTTCGTGTTGGCATTTCGTGTTGGCTTTTCGTGTTGGCTTTTTTTGTATTGGCCTTTCGTGTTGGCTTTTTGTATTGGCTTTTCGTGTTGGCTTTTTGTGTTGGCTTTAGTATTGGCTTTTGTATTGGCTTATTTGACAAGTTATTTGTGTCAATGTATTTAGTGGATTTTTTCTTGGTGTTGGAAAGTAGTTGAAAGAGAGGGAATATTTAAAGACTTAACCTCAGCTCACTAACCTAACCTAACCTTTCAACTCTCAGATGTTAATTAAATTCTGTGCATTGTCGAGTTGGAGCCCAAGACCTCAGGGGTAAAAAAAACAATTATTTTTGACGACTTATTTTGGTAACTTATTTTAATGGCTAACCTAACTTTACCTAACCTAACCTAACCTAACCTAACCTCAGCTCACTTTGGATATTACTAGTAAGTGTTCATATCCTTTGCTAGGTAGCATGCTAGTAGTACAGGTAGTGCTCATATTTACCGCTAGATAGCGGAAACATACTTTGCATGTTGCATGTGACACTTGTGAAGTTTAACCACATGCAAGACGTGCTTGTATAAGTTCTCTATTTAAACTCAATATACAATTAACCACTAAATGTTCAGAACTAACATGTATAGCCATGTTTAGGGTATATAGGAGACCCTTAGCAAGAAAGGCTGTCTAACCCACGAGTGTACAGCCTTGTCATACGCAGTAAGCCCCTGTTGGCTTTCTCAAATTGTTGTTGTTGTTGTTTTCTGCCAACAGGGGCTTACTGCGTATGACAAGGCTGTACACTCGTGGGTTAGACAGCCTTTCTTGCTAAGGGTCTCCTATATACCCTAAACATGGCTATACATGTTAGTTCTGAACATTTAGTGGTTAATTGTATATTGAGTTTAAATAGAGAACTTATACAAGCACGTCTTGCATGTGGTTAAACTTCACAAGTGTCACATGCAACATGCAAAGTATGTTTCCGCTATCTAGCGGTAAATATGAGCACTACCTGTACTACTAGCATGCTACCTAGCAAAGGATATGAACACTTACTAGTAATATCCAAAGTGAGCTGAGGTTAGGTTAGGTTAGGTTAGGTTAGGTAAAGTTAGGTTAGCCATTAAAATAAGTTACCAAAATAAGTCGTCAAAAATAATTGTTTTTTTTACCCCTGAGGTCTTGGGCTCCAACTCGACAATGCACAGAATTTAATTAACATCTGAGAGTTGAAAGGTTAGGTTAGGTTAGTGAGCTGAGGTTAAGTCTTTAAATATTCCCTCTCTTTCAACTACTTTCCAACACCAAGAAAAAATCCACTAAATACATTGACACAAATAACTTGTCAAATAAGCCAATACAAAAGCCAATACTAAAGCCAACACAAAAAGCCAACACGAAAAGCCAATACAAAAAGCCAACACGAAAGGCCAATACAAAAAAAGCCAACACGAAAAGCCAACACGAAATGCCAACACGAAAAGCCAACACAAAAAGCCAACACGAAAAGCCAACACGAAATGCCAACACGAAATGCCAACACGAAAAGCCAACGCAAAAAGCCAACACGAAAAGCCAACACGAAAAGCCAACATGAAAAGCCAACACAAAAAGCCAACACAAAAAGCCAACACATAAGCCAACACAAAAGCCATCACGAAAAGCCAACACAAAAAGCCAACACAAAAAGCCAACACATAAGCCAACACGAAAAGCCAACATGAAAAGCCAACACAAAAAGCCAACACAAAAAGCCAACACATAAGCCAACACATAAGCCAACACGAAAAGCCAACACAAAAAGCCAACACAAAAAGCCAACACGAAAAGCCAACATGAAAAGCCAACACAAAAAGCCAACACAAAAAGCCAACACATAAGCCAACACATAAGCCAACACAAAAGCCAACACGAAAAGCCAACACAAAAAGCCAACACATAAGCCAATATATAAGCTTATAGTAGGTCACTCCATCAGCAAAACAGTTGTAACCTTTGTAGTGTGAACATCGTACTGACAGGTCAGTTACTACTATGGAACTTATTACAACCAACAAAGGTAGGCTACGTGCACTCTATCAAGGCTACTCCTATAACTATAATCGCCAGAATGTGAATGGAATAATATTCTGGCGATGCTCAAAAGAGAGGTCAACAAAATGTCGAGGCAATCTGAAAAGTAAAAATGGAAAGGTTTTAAGTGTGAGTGTTCATCAATGTAGTGCTCGAAACGAACCACGCTTACTGTTTACAAACAATTATCAAAATGCTAAAAAGCAAGTTCAAGAAAACGATATTGCGGCTAAAGATAGTACAGTGTTTGTTCAAAAGGACTTATCATGTCCTCAAAACGTCATGTTAGGACAGTTGTCAACGTCCAAGAAACCTTCAACACTGTCAAAATCAACTCAGACTATAAATAAAGTGGTATTGCAAGAGGATCAAAAAGGACTATATAGTAACAGTGATGATGGTCATGATGATAATGGTGATCATGATGATGATAATGACGATGATGATAATGATCATGATAATGGTAATGCTTTGTTTACACCTAAAAATCCATTTGTTAAATTTGTATACTGGCACAATCCCAATAAGCTCGTCCAGCGGCTACAGTTGTTGCATGCCTCACGTCAATCTGGCCATACTGGTCACGATTGGGAAATCAAAGAAATTGAACAAGAGCTTCGTCGTGCTGAAATTATTGTGTAATGGGTCTACCACTTTGCGACCACTTTCACCCCAACTCTTGTTTCTAATATTTGCTTATTTGCTTTCACTTTTACCTGAACTCTTTGGATCCATATTTGCTCTCACATTAAACTAGTATTCTTATTACCAAGTTGACTTTACTAGAGCTTAGTCTATGCTCGACAGTTGATATGGAAGTATCAGTGACTAGGTATGGTAAGCCTTACGCATACTATAAAGGATATTCATATATTGTGAAACGAACCAATAAAAATGGAACTGTTATTTGGCGTTGTTCAAAGCAACGTTCCAAACATTGTCGTGGTGACCTAAAAAGTAAAAATAGTGAGGTTTTAAGTGTCAGTGATCATCAATGTAGTGTACCGCATGAAACACAGTTGCCGTCGACAAAAAATCAAGAAAACCATATTGCTACTCAAAATAGTGCATTGTTTAATGATCAACGTTTAACCCCTGTTCTCAAAGTTATTTTTAATCCATCTTCCACGTCGCAAGAGCC
>CAMPQE020000221.1:0-122000 GCA_946902985.2 Meconema thalassinum
GTAACTGTAACTTCGTTACTAATTTTGACAAGTCCCTGTAATTTCGATACAAATTATGACAGGTAATTGTAACTTCGATACTTATTATGACAGGTAACAGTAATTTCGATACTAATTATGACAAGTAACAGTAACTTCGATACTAATTACCACAAGTAACTGTAACTTCGATACTAATTATGACAGGTAACTGTAATTTCGTTACCAAATGTGACAAGTAACTGAAATTTCGATACAAATTTTGGCAGGTAACTGTAACTTCGATACTAATTATGACAAGTAACTGTAATTTCGTTACAAATTTTGGCAGGTAATTGTAATTTCGATACTAATTATGACAGGTAACTGTAACTTCGATACTAATTATGACAAGTAACAGTAACTTCCATACTAATTAAGACAAGTAACTGTAACTTCGATACTAATTATGACAAGTAACTGTAACTTCGATACTAATTATGACAGGTAACTGTAACTTCGTTACTAATTGTGACAAGTAACTGTAATTTCGATACAAATTTTGGCAGGTGTTGTAACTTCGACACTTATTATGACAGGTAACAGTAACTTCGATACTAATTAGGACAAGTAACTGTAACTTCGATACTATTTATGACAGGTAACTGTAACTTCGTTACTAATTATGACAAGTAACTGTAATTTTGATACAAATTATGGCAGGTAACTGTAACTTCGATACTAATTATGACAAGAAACTCTAACTTCGTTACTAATTATGACAAGTAACTGTAATTTTGTTAAAAAAATATGGTAGGTAACTGTAACTTCAATACTAATTATGACAGGTAACAGTAACTTCGATACTAATTATGACAGGTAACTGTAACTTCGTTACTAATTATGACAAGTAACTTTAATTTCGATACTTATTATGGCAGGAAACTGTAACTTCGTTACTAATTATTACAAGTCCCTGTAATTTCGATACAAATTATGGCAGGTAACTGGAATTTCGATACTAATTATGACAGGTAACAGTACCTTCGATACTAATTATGACAGGAAACTGTAACTCCGTTACTAATTATGACAAGTAACTGTATTTTCGATACAAATTATGACAGGTAACTGTAACTTCGTTACTAATTATGTCAAGTAACTGTAATTTCGGTACATATTATGGCAGGTAACAGTAACTTCGATACTAATTAGACAGGTAACAGTAACTTCGATACTAATTATGACAGGAAACTCTACCTTCGTTACTAATTATGACAAGTAACTGTAATTTTGATAAAAAATTATGGTATGTAACTGTAACTTCAATACTAATTATGACAGGTAACAGTAACTTCGATACTAATTATGACAGGTAACTGTAACTTCGTTACTAATTATGACAAGTCCCTGTAATTTCGATACTAATTATGGCAGGTAACTGTAACTTCGATACTAATTACGACAAGTAAATGTAACTTCGATACTAATTATGACAGGTAACTGTATCTACGTTACTTATTATGAGAAGTAACTGTAATTTCGAATCAAATTTTGGCAGGTAACTGTAACTTCGATACTAATTATGACAGGTAACAGTAACTTCGATACTAATTAGACAGTTAACAGTAACTTCGATACTAATTATGACAGGAAACTCTACCTTCGTTACTAATTATGACAAGTAACTGTAATTTTGATTAAAAATTATGGTAGGTAACTGTAACTTCAATACTAATTATGACAGGTAACAGTAACTTCGAAACTAATTATGACAAGTAACTATAACTTCGATACAAATTATGACAGACAACTGTAACTTCGTTACTAATTATGACATGTCCCTGTAATTTCGATACAAATTATGGCAGGTAACTGTAACTTCGATACTAATTATGACAAGTAAATGTAACTTCGATACTAATTATGACAGGTAACTGTATCTTCGTTACTAATTATGACAAGTAACTGTAATTTCGATACAAATTTTGGCAGGTAACTGTAACTTCGATACTAATTAAGACAGGTAAGAGTAACTTCGATTCTAATTATGACAAGTAACTGTAACTTCGATACTAATTATGACAGGTAACTGTAACTTCGTTTCTAATTATGACAAGTAACTGTAATTTCGATACAAATTATGGCAGGTAACTGTAACTTCGATACTAATTATGACAGGTAACAGTAACTTCGATACTAATTATGACAAGTAACTATAACTTCGATACAAATTATGACAGGTAACTGTAACTTCGATACTAATTATGACAAGGAACTGTAATTTCGATACAAATTATGGCTGGTAACTCTAACTTCGTTACTAATTATGACAAGTCCCTGTAATTTCGATACAAATTATGGCAGGTAACTGTAACTTCCATACTAATTATGAGAGGTAACAGTAACTTCGATACTAATTATGACAGGAAACTGTAACTTCGTTACAAATTATGACAAGTAGCTGTAATTTCGATACAAATTATGACAGGTAACTGTAACTTCGTTACTAGTTGTGACAAGTAACAGTACCTTCGATGCTAATTATGACAGTTAACAGTAACTTCGATACTAATTATGTCAAGTAACAGTAACTTCGATACTAATTATGACAGGTAACTGTAACTTCGTTACTAATTATGACAAGTAACTGTAATTTTGATACAAATTATGGCAGGTAACTCTTACTTCGATACTAATTATGACAAGTAACAGTGTCTTCGTTACTAATTATGACAAGTAACTATAACTTCGATACAAATTATGACAGGTAACTGTAACTTCGATACTAATTATGACAAGAAACTCTAACTTCGTTACTAATTATGACAAGTAACTGTAATTTTGATTAAAAAATTTGGTAGGTAACTGTAACTTCAATACTAATTATGACAGGTAACAGTGACTTCGATAATAATTATGACAAGTAACTATAACATCGATGCAAATTATGACAGGTAACAGTAACTTCGTTACTAATTATGACAAGTAACTGTAATTTCGATACAAATTATGGCAGGTAACTGTAACTTCGATACTAATTGTGACAGGTAACAGTAAATTCGATACTAATTATGACAAGTAACTATAACTTCGATACAAATTATGAGAGGTAACTGTAACTTCGATACTAATTATGACAAGAAACTCTAACTTCGTTACTAATTATGACAAGTAACTGTAATTTTGATAAAAAATTATGGTAGATAACAGTAACTTCAATACTAATTATGACAGGTAACAGTAACGTCGATACTAATTATGACAAGTAACAGTACCTTCGATGCAAATTATGACCGGTAACTGTAACTTCGATACTAATTATGACAAGGAACTGTAATTTCGATACAAATTATGGCAGGTAACTGTAACTTCGTTACTAATTATGACAAGTAACTGTAATTTCGATACAAATTTTGGCAGGTAACTGTAACTTCGATACTAATTATGACAAGTCCCTGTAATTTCGATACACATTATGGCAGGTAACTGTAACTTCCATACTAATTATGACAGGTAACAGTAACTTCGATACTAATTATGACAGGAAACTGTAACTTCGATACTAATTATGACAAGTAATTGTAACTTCGATACTAATTATGTCAAGTAACTGTAACTTCGATACTAATTATGTCAGGAAACTGTAACTTCGTTACTAATTATGACAAGTAACTGTAATTTCGTTACAAATTATAGCAGGTAAATGTAATTTCGATACTAATTATGACAGGTAACAGTAACTTCGATACTAATTATGACAAGTAACAGTAACTTCGATACTAATTATGACAAGTAACTGTAACTTCGATACTAATTATGACTGGTAACTGTAACTTCGTTACTAATTATGACAAGTAACTGTAATTTCGATATAAATTTTGGCAGGTAACTGTAACTTCGATACTAATTATGACAGGTAACAGTAACTTCGATACTAATTATGACAAGTAACTGTAACTTAGATACTAATTATGACAGGTAACTGTAACTTCGTTACTAATTAAGACAAGTAACTTTAATTTCGATACTAATTATGGCAGGTAACTGTAACTTCGTTATTAATTATGACAGGAAACTGTAACTTCGTTACTAATTATGACAAGTAACTGTAATTTCGAAACAAATTATGACAGGTAACTGTAACTTCGTTACTAATTATGACAGGTAACTGTAATTTCGTTACTAATTATGACAAGTAACTGAATTTTCGATACAAATTTTGGCAGGTAACTGTAACTTCGATACTAATTATGACAAGTAACTGTAATTTCGTTACAAATTTTGGCAGGTAATTGTAATTTCGATACTAATTATGACAGGTAACTGTAACTTCGATACTAATTATGACAAGTAACAGTAACTTCCATACTAATTAAGACAAGTAACTGTAACTACGATACTAATTATGACAAGTAACTGTAACTTCGATACTAATTATGACAGGTAACTGTAACATCGTTACTAATTATGACAAGTAACTGTAATTTCGATACAAATTTTGGCAGGTGTTGTAACTTCGATACTTATTATGACAGGTAACAGTAACTTCGATACTAATTAGGACAAGTAACTGTAACTTCGATACTATTTATGACAGGTAACTGTAACTTCGTTACTAATTATGACAAGTAACTGTAATTTTGATACAAATTATGGCAGGTAACTGTAACTTCGATACTAATTATGACTGGTAACACTATCTTCGATACTAATTATGACAATTAACTATAACTTCGGTACAAATTATGACAGTTAACTGTAACTTCGATACTAATTATGACAAGAAACTCTAACTTCGTTACTAATTATGACAAGTAACAGTAATTTTGTTAAAAAATTATGGTAGGTAACTGTAACTTCAATACTAATTATGACAGGTAACAGTAACTTCGATACTAATTATGACAGGTAACTGTAACTTCGTTACTAATTATGACAAGTAACTTTAATTTCGATACTTATTATGGCAGGAAACTGTTACTTCGTTACTAATTATTACAAGTCCCTGTAATTTCGATACAAATTATGGCAGGTATTTGGAATTTCGATACTAATTATGACAGGTAACAGTACCTTCGATACTAATTATGACAGGAAACTGTAACTTCGTTACTAATTATGACAAGTAACTGTATTTTCGATACAAATTATGACAGGTAACTGTAACTTCGTTACTAATTATGTCAAGTAACTGTAATTTCGGTACAAATTATGGCAGGTAACAGTAACTTCGATACTAATTAGACAGGTAACAGTAACTTCGATACTAATTATGACAGGAAACTCTACCTTCGTTACTAATTATGACAAGTAACTGTAATTTTGATAAAAAATTATGGTATGTAACTGTAACTTCAATACTAATTATGACAGGTAACAGTAACTTCGATACTAATTATGACAGGTAACTGTAACTTCGTTACTAATTATGACAAGTCCCTGTAATTTCGATACTAATTATGGCAGATAACTGTAACTTCGATACTAATTACGACAAGTAAATGTAACTTCGATACTAATTATGACAGGTAACTGTATCTACGTTACTTATTATGAGAAGTAACTGTAATTTCGAATCAAATTTTGGCAGGTAACTGTAACTTCGATACTAATTATGACAGGTAACAGTAACTTCGATACTAATTAGACAGGTAACAGTAACTTCGATACTAATTATGACAGGAAACTCTACCTTCGTTACTAATTATGACAAGTAACTGTAATTTTGATAAAAAATTATGGTAGTTAACTGTAACTTCAATACTAATTATGACAGGTAACAGTAACTTCGAAACTAATTATGACAAGTAACTATAACTTCGATACAAATTATGACAGACAACTGTAACTTCGTTACTAATTATGACAAGTCCCTGTAATTTCGATACTAATTATGGCAGATAACTGTAACTTCGATACTAATTACGACAAGTAAATGTAACTTCGATACTAATTATGACAGGTAACTGTATCTACGTTACTTATTATGAGAAGTAACTGTAATTTCGAATCAAATTTTGGCAGGTAACTGTAACTTCGATACTAATTATGACAGGTAACAGTAACTTCGATACTAATTAGACAGGTAACAGTAACTTCGATACTAATTATGACAGGTAACTGTATCATCGTTACTAATTATGACAAGTAACTGTAATTTCGATACAAATTTTGGCAGGTAACTGTAACTTCGATACTAATTAAGACAGGTAAGAGTAACTTCGATTCTAATTATGACAAGTAACTGTAACTTCGATACTAATTATGACAGGTAACTGTATTTTCGATACAAATTATGACAAGTAACTGTAACTTCGATACTAATTATGATAGGTAACTGTAACTTCGTTTCTAATTATGACAAGTAACTGTAATTTCGATACAAATTATGGCAGGTAACTGTAACTTCGATACTAATTATGACAGGTAACAGTAACTGCGATACTAATTATGACAAGTAACTATAACTTCGATACAAATTATGACAGGTAACTGTAACTTCGATACTAATTATGACAAGGAACTGTAATTTCGATACAAATTATGGCTGGTAACTCTAACTTCGTTACTAATTATGACAAGTCCCTGTAATTTCGATACAAATTATGGCAGGTAACTGTAACTTCCATACTAATTATGAGAGGTAACAGTAACTTCGATACTAATTATGACAGGAAACTGTAACTTCGTTACAAATTATGACAAGTAACTGTAATTTCGATACAAATTATGACAGGTAACTGTAACTTCGTTACTAGTTGTGACAAGTAACAGTACCTTCGATGCTAATTATGACAGTTAACAGTAACTTCGATACTAATTATGTCAAGTAACAGTAACTTCGATACTAATTATGACAGGTAACTGTAACTTCGTTACTAATTATGACAAGTAACTGTAATTTTGATACAAATTATGGCAGGTAACTGTTACTTCTATACTAATTATGACAAGTAACAGTAACTTCGTTACTAATTATGACAAGTAACTATAACTTCGATACAAATTATGACAGGTAACTGTAACTTCGATACTAATTATGACAAGAAACTCTAACTTCGTTACTAATTATGACAAGTAACTGTAATTTTGATTAAAAAATTTGGTAGGTAACTGTAACTTCAATACTAATTATGACAGGTAACAGTGACTTCGATAATAATTATGACAAGTAACTATAACTTCGATGCAAATTATGACAGGTAACAGTAACTTCGTTACTAATTATGACAAGTAACTGTAATTTCGATACAAATTATGGCAGGTAACTGTAACTTCGATACTAATTGTGACAGGTAACAGTAAATTCGATACTAATTATGACAAGTAACTATAACTTCGATACAAATTATGAGAGGTAACTGTAACTTCGATACTAATTATGACAAGAAACTCTAACTTCGTTACTAATTATGACAAGTAACTGTAATTTTGATAAAAAATTATGGTAGATAACAGTAACTTCAATACTAATTATGACAGGTAACAGTAACGTCGATACTAATTATGACAAGTAACAGTACCTTCGATGCAAATTATGACCGGTAACTGTAACTTCGATACTAATTATGACAAGGAACTGTAATTTCGATACAAATTATGGCAGGTAACTGTAACTTCGTTACTAATTATGACAAGTAACTGTAATTTCGATACAAATTTTGGCAGGTAACTGTAACTTCGATACTAATTATGACAAGTCCCTGTAATTTCGATACACATTATGGCAGGTAACTGTAACTTCCATACTAATTATGACAGGTAACAGTAACTTCGATACTAATTATGACAGGAAACTGTAACTTCGATACTAATTATGACAAGTAATTGTAACTTCGATACTAATTATGTCAAGTAACTCTAACTTCGATACTAATTATGTCAGGAAACTGTAACTTCGTTACTAATTATGACAAGTAACTGTAATTTCGTTACAAATTATAGCAGGTAATTGTAATTTCGATACTAATTATGACAGGTAACAGTAACTTCGATACTAATTATGACAAGTAACAGTAACTTCGATACTAATTATGACAAGTAACTGTAACTTCGATACTAATTATGACTGGTAACTGTAACTTCGTTATTAATTATGACAAGTAACTGTAATTTCGATACAAATTTTGGCAGGTAACTGTAACTTCGATACTAATTATGACAGGTAACAGTAACTTCGATACTAATTATGACAAGTAACTGTAACTTCGATACTAATTATGACAGGTAACTGTAACTTCGTTACTAATTAAGACAAGTAACTTTAATTTCGATACTAATTATGGCAGGTAACTGTAACTTCGTTACTAATTATGACAGGAAACTGTAACTTCGTTACTAATTATGACAAGTAACTGTAATTTCGAAACAAATTATGACAGGTAACTGTAACTTCGTTACTAATTATGACAGGTAACTGTAATTTCGTTACTAATTATGACAAGTAACTGAAATTTCGATACAAATTTTGGCAGGTAACTGTAACTTCGATACTAATTATGACAAGTAACTGTAATTTCGTTACAAATTTTGGCAGGTAATTGTAATTTCGATACTAATTATGACAGGTAACTGTAACTTCGATACTAATTATGACAAGTAACAATAACTTCCATACTAATTAAGACAAGTAACTGTAACTTCGATACTAATTATGACAAGTAACTGTAACTTCGATACTAATTATGACAGGTAACTGTAACTTCGTTACTAATTATGACAAGTAACTGTAATTTCGATACAAATTTTGGCAGGTGTTGTAACTTCGATACTTATTATGACAGGTAACAGTAACTTCGATACTAATTAGGACAAGTAACTGTAACTTCGATACTATTTATGACAGGTAACTGTAACTTCGTTACTAATTATGACAAGTAACTGTAATTTTGATACAAATTATGGCAGGTAACTGTAACTTCGATACTAATTATGACTGGTAACACTATCTTCGATACTAATTATGACAATTAACTATAACTTCGGTACAAATTATGACAGTTAACTGTAACTTCGATACTAATTATGACAAGAAACTCTAACTTCGTTACTAATTATGACAAGTAACAGTAATTTTGTTAAAAAATTATGGTAGGTAACTGTAACTTCAATACTAATTATGACAGGTAACAGTAACTTCGATACTAATTATGACAGGTAACTGTAACTTCGTTACTAATTATGACAAGTAACTTTAATTTCGATACTTATTATGGCAGGAAACTGTAACTTCGTTACTAATTATTACAAGTCCCTGTAATTTCGATACAAATTATGGCAGGTATTTGGAATTTCGATACTAATTATGACAGGTAACAGTACCTTCGATACTAATTATGACAGGAAACTGTAACTTCGTTACTAATTATGACAAGTAACTGTATTTTCGATACAAATTATGACAGGTAACTGTAACTTCGTTACTAATTATGTCAAGTAACTGTAATTTCGGTACAAATTATGGCAGGTAACAGTAACTTCGATACTAATTAGACAGGTAACAGTAACTTCGATACTAATTATGACAGGAAACTCTACCTTCGTTACTAATTATGACAAGTAACTGTAATTTTGATAAAAAATTATGGTATGTAACTGTAACTTCAATACTAATTATGACAGGTAACAGTAACTTCGATACTAATTATGACAGGTAACTGTAACTTCGTTACTAATTATGACAAGTCCCTGTAATTTCGATACTAATTATGGCAGGTAACTGTAACTTCGATACTAATTACGACAAGTAAATGTAACTTCGATACTAATTATGACAGGTAACTGTATCTACGTTACTAATTATGAGAAGTAACTGTAATTTCGAATCAAATTTTGGCAGGTAACTGTAACTTCGATACTAATTATGACAGGTAACAGTAACTTCGATACTAATTAGACAGGTAACAGTAACTTCGATACTAATTATGACAGGAAACTCTACCTTCGTTACTAATTATGACAAGTAACTGTAATTTTGATAAAAAATTATGGTAGGTAACTGTAACTTCAATACAAATTATGACAGGTAACAGTAACTTCGAAACTAATTATGACAAGTAACAATAACTTCGATACAAATTATGACAGACAACTGTAACTTCGTTACTAATTATGACAAGTCCCTGTAATTTCGATACAAATTATGGCAGGTAACTGTAACTTCGATACTAATTATGACAAGTAAATGTAACTTCGATACTAATTATGACAGGTAACTGTATCTTCGTTACTAATTATGACAAGTAACTGTAATTTCGATACAAATTTTGGCAGGTAACTGTAACTTCGATACTAATTATGACAGGTAACAGTAACTTCGATTCTAATTATGACAAGTAACTGTAACTTCGATACTAATTATGGCAGGTAACTGTAACTTCGTTTCAAATTATGACAAGTAACTGTAATTTCGATACAAATTATGGCAGGTAACTGTAACTTCGATACTAATTATGACAGGTAACAGTAACTTCGATACTAATTATGACAAGTAACTATAACTTCGATACAAATTATGACAGGTAACTGTAACTTCGATACTAATTATGACAAGGAACTGTAATTTCGATACAAATTATGGCTGGTAACTGTAACTTCGTTACTAATTACGACAAGTCCCTGTAATTTCGATACAAATTATGGCAGGTAACTGTAACTTCCATACTAATTATGAGAGGTAACAGTAACTTCGATACTAATTATGACAGGAAACTGTAACTTCGTTACAAATTATGACAAGTAACTGTAATTTCGATACAAATTATGACAGGTAACTGTAACTTCGTTACTAGTTGTGACAAGTAACAGTACCTTCGATGCTAATTATGACAGTTAACAGTAACTTCGATACTAATTATGTCAAGTAACAGTAACTTCGATACTAATTATGACAGGTAACTGTAACTTCGTTACTAATTATGACAAGTTACTGTAATTTTGATACAAATTATGGCAGGTAACTGTTACTTCGATACTAATTATGACAAGTAACAGTAACTTCGTTACTAATTATGACAAGTAACTATAACTTCGATACAAATTATGACAGGTAACTGTAACTTCGATACTAATTATGACAAGAAACTCTAACTTCGTTACTAATTATGACAAGTAACTGTAATCTTGATTAAAAAATTGGTAGGTAACTGTAACTTCAATACTAATTATGACAGGTAACAGTGACTTCGATAATAATTATAACAAGTAACTATAACTTCGATGCAAATTATGACAGGTAACAGTAACTTCGTTACTAATTATGACAAGTAACTGTAATTTCGATACAAATTATGGCAGGTAACTGTAACTTCGATACTAATTGTGACAGGTAACAGTAAATTCGTTACTAATTATGACAAGTAACTATAACTTCGATACAAATTATGAGAGGTAACTGTAACTTCGATACTAATTATGACAAGAAACTCTAACTTCGTTACTAATTATGACAAGTAACTGTAATTTTGATAAAAAATTATGGTAGATAACTGTAACTTCAATACTAATTATAACAGGTAACAGTAACGTCGATACTAATTATTACAAGTAACAGTACCTTCGATGCAAATTATGACCGGTAACTGTAACTTCGATACTAATTATGACAAGGAACTGTAATTTCGATACAAATTATGGCAGGTAACTGTAACTTCGTTACTAATTATGACAAGTAACTGTAATTTCGATACAAATTTTGGCAGGTAACTGTAACTTCGATACTAATTATGACATGTCCCTGTAATTTCGATACAAATTATGGCAGGTAACTGTAACTTCCATACTAATTATGACAGGTAACAGTAACTTCGATACTAATTATGACAGGAAACTGTAACTTCGATACTAATTATGACAAGTATTTGTAACTTCGATACTAATTATGTCAAGTAACTGTAACTTCGATACTAATTATGTCAGGAAACTGTAACTTCGTTACTAATTATGACAAGTAACTGTAATTTCGTTACAAATTATAGCAGGTAATTGTAATTTCGATACTAATTATGACAGGTAACAGTAACTTCGATACTAATTATGACAAGTAACAGTAACTTCGATACTAATTATGACAAGTAACTGTAACTTCGATACTAATTATGACTGGTAACTGTAACTTCGTTACTAATTATGACAAGTAACTGTAATTTCGATACAAATTTTGGCAGGTAACTGTAACTTCGATACTAATTATGACAGGTAACAGTAACTTCGATACTAATTATGACAAGTAACTGTAACTTCGATACTAATTATGACAGGTAACTGTAACTTCGTTACTAATTAAGACAAGTAACTTTAATTTCGATACTAATTATGGCAGGTAACTGTAACTTCGTTACTAATTATGTCAGGAAACTGTAACTTCGTTACTAATTATGACAAGTAACTGTAATTTCGAAACAAATTATGACAGGTAACTGTAACTTCGTTACTAATTATGACAAGTAACTGTAATTTCGATACAAATTATGGCAGGTAACAGGATCTTCGATACTAATTAGACAGGTAACAGTAACTTCGATACTAATTATGACAGGAAACCTACCTTCGTTACTAATTATGACAAGTAACTGTAATTTTGATAAAAAATTATGGTAGGTAACTGTAACTTCAATACTAATTATGACAGGTAACAGTAACTTCGGTACTAATTATGACAGGTAACTGTAACTTCGTTACTAATTATGACAAGTAACTTTAATTTCGATACTAATTATGGTAGGTAACTGTAACTTCGTTACTAATTATGACAAGTCCCTGTAATTTCGATACAAATTATGACAGGTAACTGTAACTTCGATACTAATTATGACAAGAAACTCTAACTTCGTAACTAAATACGACAAGTAACTGTAATTTTGATAAAAAATTATGGTAGGTAACTGTAACTTCAATACTAATTATGACAGGTAACAGTAACTTCGATATTAATTATGACAGGTAACTGTAACTTCGTTTCTAATTATGACAAGTAACTGTAATTTCGATACAAATTATGGCAGGTAACTGTAACTTCGATACTAATTATGACAGGTAACAGTAACTTCGATACTAATTATGACAAGTAACTATAACTTCGATACAAAATATGACAGGTAACTGTAACTTCGATACTAATTATGACAAGAAACTCTAACTTCGTAACTAATTACGACAAGTAACTGTAATTTTGATAAAAAATTATGGTAGGTAACTGTAACTTCAATACTAATTATGACATGTAACAGTAACTTCGATATTAATTATGACAGGTAACAGTAACTTCGATACTAATTATGACAGGTAACTGTAACTTCGTTACTAATTAAGACAAGTAACTTTAATTTCGATTCTAATTATGACAAGTAATTGTCAATTCGATACTAATTATGACAAGTAACTGTAACTTCGATACTAATTATGTCAGGAAACTGTAACTTCGTTACTAATTATGACAAGTAACTGTAATTTCGTTACAAATTATAGCAGGTAATTGTAATTTCGATACTAATTATGACAGGTAACAGTAACTTCGATACTAATTATGACAAGTAACAGTAACTTCGATACTACTTATGACATGTAACTGTAACTTCGATACTAATTATGACTGGTAACTGTAACTTCGTTACTAATTATGACAAGTAACTGTAATTTCGATACAAATTTTGGCAGGTAACTGTAACTTCGATACTAATTATGACAGGTAACAGTAACGTCGATACTAATTATGACAAGTAACTGTAACTTCGATACTAATTATGACAGGTAACTGTAACTTCGTTACTAATTAAGACAAGTAACTTTAATTTCGATACTAATTATGGCAGGTAACTGTAACTTCGTTACTAATTATGACAGGAAACTGTAACTTCGTTACTAATTATGACAAGTAATTGTAATTTCGTAACAAATTATGACAGGTAACTGTAACTTCGTTACTAATTATGACAAGTAACTGTAATTTCGATACAAATTATGGCAGGTAACAGTATCTTCGATACTAATTAGACAGGTAACAGTAACTTCGATACTAATTATGACAGGAAACCTACCTTCGTTACTAATTATGACAAGTAACTGTAATTTTGATAAAAAATTATGGTAGGTAACTGTAACTTCAATACTAATTATGACAGGTAACAGTAACTTCGATACTAATTATGACAGGTAACTGTAACTTCGTTACAAATTATGACAAGTAACTTTAATTTCGATACTAATTATGGTAGGTAACTGTAACTTCGTTACTAATTATGACAAGTCCCTGTAATTTCGATACAAATTATGACAGGTAACTGTAACTTCGATATTAATTATGACAAGTAAATGTAACTTCGATACTAATTATGACAGGTAACTGTATCTTCGTTACTAATTATGACAAGTAACTGTAATTTCGATACAAATTTTGGCAGGTAACTGTTACTTCGATACTAATTATGACAGGTAACAGTAACTTCGATTCTAATTATGACAAGTAACTGTAACTTCGATACTAATTATGACAGGTAAATGTCACTTCGTTTCTAATTATGACAAGTAACTGTAATTTCGATACAAATTATGGCAGGTATCTGTAACTTCGATACAAATTATGACAGGTAACAATAACTTCGATACTAATTATGACAAGTAACTATAACTTCGATACAAATTATGACAGGTAACTGTAACTTCGATACTAATTATGACAAGAAACACTAACTTCGTAACTAATTACGACAAGTAACTGTAATTTTGATAAAAAATTATGGTAGGTAACTGTAACTTCAATACTATTTATGACAGGTAACAGTAACTTCGATATTAATTATGACAGGTAACAGTAACTTCGATACTAATTATGACAAGTAACTGTAACTTCGATACTAATTATGACAGGTAACTGTAACTTCGTTACTAATTAAGACAAGTAACTTTAATTTCGATACTAATTATGACAAGTAATTGTCAATTCGATACTAATTATGACAAGTAACTGTAACTTCGATACTAATTATGACAAGAAACTCTAACTTCGTTACTAATTATGACAAGTAACTGTAATTTTGATAAAAAATTATGGTAGATAACTGTAAATTCAATACTAATTATGACAGGTAACAGTAACGTCGATACTAATTATGACAAGTAACAGTACCTTCGATGCAAATTATGACCGGTAACTGTAACTTCGATACTAATTATGACAAGGAACTGTAATTTCGATACAAATTATGGCAGGTAACTGTAACTTCGTTACTAATTATGACAAGTAACTGTAATTTCGATACAAATTTTGGCAGGTAACTGTAACTTCGATACTAAATATGACAAGTCCCTGTAATTTCGATACAAATTATGGCAGGTAACTGTAACTTCCATACTAATTTTGACAGGTAACAGTAACTTCGATACTAATTATGACAGGAAACTGTAACTTCGATACTAATTATGACAAGTAATTGTAACTTCGATACTAATTATGACAAGTAACTGTAACTTCGATACTAATTATGTCAGGAAACTGTAACTTCGTTACTAATTATGACAAGTAACTGTAATTTCGTTACAAATTATAGCAGGTAATTGTAATTTCGATACTAATTATGACAGGTAACAGTAACTTCGATACTAATTATGACAAGTAACAGTAACTTCGATACTAATTATGACAAGTAACTGTAACTTCGATACTAATTATGACTGGTAACTGTAACTTCGTTACTAATTATGACAAGTAACTGTAATTTCGATACAAATTTTGGCAGGTAATTGTAACTTCGATACTAATTATGAAAGGTAACAGTAACTTCGATACCAATTATGACAAGTAACTGTAACTTCGATACTAATTATGACAGGTAACTGTAACTTCGTTACTAATTAAGACAAGTAACTTTAATTTCGATACTAATTATGGCAGGTAACTGTAACTTCGTTACTAATTATGACAGGAAACTGTAACTTCGTTACTAATTATGACAAGTAACTGTAATTTCGAAACAAATTATGACAGGTAACTGTAACTTCGTTACTAATTATGACAAGTAACTGTAATTTCGATACAAATTATGGCAGGTAACAGTATCTTCGATACTAATTAGACAGGTAACAGTAACTTCGATACTAATTATGACAGGAAACCTACCTTCGTTACTAATTATGACAAGTAACTTTAATTTTGATAAAAAATTATGGTAGGTAACTGTAACTTCAATACTAATTATGACAGGTAACAGTAACTTCGATACTAATTATGACAGGTAACTGTAACTTCGTTAATAATTATGACAAGTAACTTTAATTTCGATACTAATTATGGTAGGTAGCTGTAACTTCGTTACTAATTATGACAAGTCCCAGTAATTTCGATACAAATTATGACAGGTAACTGTAACTTCGATACTAATTATGACAAGAAACTCTAACTTCGTAACTAATTACGACAAGTAACTGTAATTTTGATAAAAAATTATGGTAGGTAACTGTAACTTCAATACTAATTATGACAGGTAACAGTAACTTCGATATTAATTATGACAGGTAACTGTAACTTCGTTTCTAATTATGACAAGTAACTGTAATTTCGATACAAGTTATGGCAGGTAACTGTAACTTCGATACTAATTATGACAGGTAACAGTAACTTCGATACTAATTATGACAAGTAACTATAACTTCGATACAAATTATGACAGGTAACTGTAACTTCGATACTAATTATGACAAGAAACTCTAACTTCGTAACTAATTACGACAAGTAACTGTAATTTTGATAAAAAATTATGGTAGGTAACTGTAACTTCAATACTAATTATGACAGGTAACAGTAACTTCGATATTAATTATGACAGGTAACAGTAACTTCGATACTAATTATGACAAGTAACTGTAACTTCGATACTAATTATGACAGGTAACTGTAACTTCGTTACTAATTAAGACAAGTAACTTTAATTTCGATTCTAATTATGACAAGTAATTGTCAATTCGATACTAATTATGACAAGTATCTGTAACTTCGATACTAATTATGTCAGGAAACTGTAACTTCGTTACCAATTATGACAAGTAACTGTAATTTCGTTACAAATTATAGCAGGTAATTGTAATTTCGATACTAATTATGACAGGTAACAGTAACTTCGATACTAATTATGACAAGTAACTGTAACTTCGATACTAATTATGACAGGTAACTGTAACTTCGTTACTAATTAAGACAAGTAACTTTAATTTCGATTCTAATTATGACAAGTAATTGTCAATTCCATACTAATTATGACAAGCAACTGTAACTTCGATACTAATTATGTCAGGAAACTGTAACTTCGTTACTAATTATGACAAGTGACTGTAATTTCGTTACAAATTATAGCAGGTAATTGTAATTTCGATACTAATTATGACAGGTAACAGTAACTTCGATACTAATTATGACAAGTAACAGTAACTGCGATACTAATTATGACAAGTAACTGTAACTTCGATACTAATTATGACTGGTAACTGTAACTTCGTTACTAATTATGACAAGTAACTGTAATTTCGGTACAAATTTTGGCAGGTAACTGTAACTTCGATACTAATTATGACAGGTAACAGTAACTTCGATACTAATTATGACAAGTAACTGTAACTTCGATACTAATTATGACAGGTAACTGTAACTTCGTTACTAATTAAGACAAGTAACTTTAATTTCGATACTAATTATGGCAGGTAACTGTAACTTCGTTACTAATTATGACAGGAAACTGTAACTTCGTTACTAATTATGACAAGTAACTGTAATTTCGCAACAAATTATGACAGGTAACTGTAACTTCGTTACTAATTATGACAAGTAACTGTAATTTCGATACAAATTATGGCAGGTAACAGTATCTTCGATACTAATTAGACAGGTAACAGTAACTTCGATACTAATTATGACAGGAAACCTACCTTCGTTACTAATTATGACAAGTAACTGTAATTTTGATAAAAAATTATGGTAGGTAACTGTAACTTCAATACTAATTATGACAGGTAACAGTAACTTCGATACTAATTTTGACAGGTAACTGTAACTTCGTTACTAATTATGACAAGTAACTTTAATTTCGATACTTATTATGGTAGGTAACAGTAACTTCGTTACTAATTATGACAAGTCCCTGTAATTTCGAAACAAATTATGACAGGTAACTGTAACTTCGATATTAATTATGACAAGTAAATGTAACTTCGATACTAATTATGACAGGTAACTGTATCTTCGTTACTAATTATGACAAGTAACTGTAATTTCGATACAAATTTTGGCAGGTAACTGTTACTTCGATACTAATTATGACAGGTAACAGTAACTTCGATTCTAATTATGACAAGTAACTGTAACTTCGATACTAATTATGACAGGTAACTGTAACTTCGTTTCTAATTATGACAAGTAACTGTAATTTCGATACAAATTATGGCAGGTATCTGTAACTTCGATACAAATTATGACAGGTAACAATAACTTCGATACTAATTATGACAAGTAACTATAACTTCGATACAAATTATGACAGGTAACTGTAACTTCGATACTAATTATGACAAGAAACACTAACTTCGTAACTAATTACGACAAGTAACTGTAATTTTGATAAAAAATTATGGTAGGTAACTGTAACTTCAATACTAATTATGACAGGTAACAGTAACTTCGATATTAATTATGACAGGTAACAGTAACTTCGATACTAATTATGACAAGTAACTGTAACTTCGATACTAATTATGACAGGTAACTGTAACTTCGTTACTAATTAAGACAAGTAACTTTAATTTCGATACTAATTATGACAAGTAATTGCCAATTCGACACTAATTATGACAAGTAACTGTAACTTCGATACTAATTATGACAAGAAACTCTAACTTCGTTACTAATTATGACAAGTAACTGTAATTTTGATAAAAAATTATGGTAGATAACTGTAAATTCAATACTAATTATGACAGGTAACAGTAACGTCGATACTAATTATGACAAGTAACAGTACCTTCGATGCAAATTATGACCGGTAACTGTAACTTCGATACTAATTATGACAAGGAACTGTAATTTCGATACAAATTATGGCAGGTAACTGTAACTTCGTTACTAATTATGACAAGTAACTGTAATTTCGATACAAATTTTGGCAGGTAACTGTAACTTCGATACTAAATATGACAAGTCCCTGTAATTTCGATACAAATTATGGCAGGTAACTGTAACTTCCATACTAATTATGACAGGTAACAGTAACTTCGATACTAATTATGACAGGAAACTGTAACTTCGATACTAATTATGACAAGTAATTGTAACTTCGATACTAATTATGACAAGTAACTGTAACTTCGATACTAATTATGTCAGGAAACTGTAACTTCGTTACTAATTATGACAAGTAACTGTAATTTCGTTACAAATTATAGCAGGTAATTGTAATTTCGATACTAATTATGACAGGTAACAGTAACTTCGATACTAATTATGACAAGTAACAGTAACTTCGATACTAATTATGACAAGTAACTGTAACTTCGATACTAATTATGACTGGTAACTGTAACTTCGTTACTAATTATGACAAGTAACTGTAATTTCGATACAAATTTTGGCAGGTAACTGTAACTTCGATACTAATTATGACAGGTAACAGTAACTTCGATACTAATTATGACAAGTAACTGTAACTTCGATACTAATTATGACAGGTAACTGTAACTTCGTTACTAATTAAGACAAGTAAATTTAATTTCGATACTAATTATGGCAGGTAACTGTAACTTCGTTACTAATTATGACAGGAAACTGTAACTTCGTTACTAATTATGACAAGTAACTGTAATTTCGAAACAAATTATGACAGGTAACTGTAACTTCGTTACTAATTATGACAAGTAACTGTAATTTCGATACAAATTATGGCAGGTAACAGTATCTTCGATACTAATTAGACAGGTAACTGTAACTTCAATACTAATTATGACAGGAAACAGTAACTTCGATATTAATTATGACAGGTAACTGTAACTTCGTTTCTAATTATGACAAGTAACTGTAACTTCGTTAATAATTATGACATGTAACTTTAATTTCGATACTAATTATGGTAGGTAACTGTAACTTCGTTACTAATTATGACAAGTCCCTGTAATTTCGATACAAATTATGACAGGTAACTGTAACTTCGATACTAATTATGACAAGAAACTCTAACTTCGTAACTAATTACGACAAGTAACTGTAATTTTGATAAAAAATTATGGTAGGTAACTGTAACTTCAATACTAATTATGACAGGTAACAGTAACTTCGATATTAATTATGACAGGTAACTGTAACTTCGTTTCTAATTATGACAAGTAACTGTAATTTCGATACAAATTATGGCAGGTAACTGTAACTTCGATACTAATTATGACAGGTAACAGTAACTTCGATACTAATTATGACAAGTAACTATAACTTCGATACAAATTATGACATGTAACTGTAACTTCGATACTAATTATGACAAGAAACTCTAACTTCGTAACTAATTACGACAAGTAACTGTAATTTTGATAAAAAATTATGGTAGGTAACTGTAACTTCAATACTAATTATGACAGGTAACAGTAACTTCGATATTAATTATGACAGGTAACAGTAACTTCGATACTAATTATGACAAGTAACTGTAACTTCGATACTAATTATGACAGGTAACTGTAACTTCGTTACTAATTAAGACAAGTAACTTTAATTTCGATTCTAATTATGACAAGTAATTGTCAATTCGATACTAATTATGACAAGTATCTGTAACTTCGATACTAATTATGTCAGGAAACTGTAACTTCGTTACTAATTATGACAAGTAACTGTAATTTCGTTACAAATTATAGCAGGTAATTGTAATTTCGATACTAATTATGACAGGTAACAGTAACTTCGATACTAATTATGACAAGTAACAGTAACTTCGATACTAATTATGACAAGTAACTGTAACTTCGATACTAATTATGACTGGTAACTGTAACTTCGTTACTAATTATGACAAGTAACTGTAATTTCGATACAAATTTTGTCAGGTAACTGTAA
Organism: Meconema thalassinum; assembly: GCA_946902985.2. Lineage (NCBI taxonomy): Eukaryota > Metazoa > Arthropoda > Insecta > Orthoptera > Tettigoniidae > Meconema > Meconema thalassinum. Next base: position 21,038 of record CAMPQE020000221.1, read on the forward strand.
CTTCGATACTAATTATGACAGGTAACAGTAACTTCGATACTAATTATGACAAGTAACTGTAACTTCGATACTAATTATGACAGGTTACTGTAACTTCGTTACTTATTAAGACAAGTAACTTTAATTTCGATACTAATTATGGCAGGTAACTGTAACTTCGTTACTAATTATGACAGGAAACTGTAACTTCTTTACTAATTATGACAAGTAACTGTAATTTCGAAACAAATTATGACAGTTAACTGTAACTTCGTTACTAATTATGACAAGTAACTGTAATTTCGATACAAATTATGGCAGGTAACAGTATCTTCGATACTAATTAGACAGGTAACAGTAACTTCGATACTAATTATGACAGGAAACCTACCTTCGTTACTAATTATGACAAGTAACTGTAATTTTGATAAAAAATTATGGTAGGTAACTGTAACTTCAATTCTAATTATGACAGGTAACAGTAACTTCGATACTAATTATGACAGGTAACTGTAACTTCGTTACTAATTATGACAAGTAACTTTAATTTCGATACTAATTATGGTAGGTAACTGTAACTTCGTTATTAATTATGACAAGTCCCTGTAATTTCGATACAAATTATGACAGGTAACTGTAACTTCGATACTAATTATGACAAGTAAATGTAACTTCGATATTAATTATGACAGGTAACTGTATCTTCGTTACTAATTATGACAAGTAACTGTAATTTCGATACAAATTCTGGCAGGTAACTGTTACTTCGATACTAATTATGACAGGTAACAGTAACTTCGATTCTAATTATGACAAGTAACTGTAACTTCGATACTAATTATGACAGGTAACTGTGACTTCGTTTCTAATTATAACAAGTAACTGTAATTTCGATACAAATTATGGCAGGTAACTGTAACTTCGATACTAATTATGACAGGTAACAGTTACTTCGATACTAATTATGACAAGTAACTATAACTTCGATACAAATTATGACAGGTAACTGTAACTTTGATACTAATTATGACAAGAAACTCTAACTTCGTAACTAATTACGACAAGTAACTGTAATTTTGATAAAAAATTATGGTAGGTAACTGTAACTTCAATACTAATGATGACAGGTAACAGTAACTTCGATATTAATTATGACAGGTAACAGTAACTTCGATACTAATTATGACAAGTAACTGTAACTTCGATACTAATTATGACAGGTAACTAACTTCGTTACTAATTAAGACAAGTAACTTTAATTTCGATACTAATTATGACAAGTAATTGTCAATTCGATACTAATTATGACAAGTAACTGTAATTTCGATACTAATTATGTCAGGAAACTGTAACTTCGTTACTAATTATAACAAGTAACTGTAATTTCGTTACAAATTATAGCAGGTAATTGTAATTTCGATACTAATTATGACAGGTAACAGAAAGTTCGATACTAATTATGACAAGTAACAGTAACTTCGATACTAATTATGACAAGTAACTGTAACTTCGATACTAATTATGACTGGTAACTGTAACTTCGTTACTAATTATGACAAGTAACTGTAATTTCGATACAAATTTTGGCAGGTAACTGTAACTTCGATACTAATTATGACAGGTAACAGTAACTTCGATACTAATTATGACAAGTAACTGTAACTTCGATACTAATTATGACAGGTAACTGTAACTTCGTTACTAATTAAGGCAAGTAACTGGAATTTCGATACTAATTATGGCAGGTAACTGTAACTTCGTTACTAATTATGACAGGAAACTGTAACTTCGTTACTAATTATGACAAGTAACTGTAATTTCGAAACAAATTATGACAGGTAACTGTAACTTCGTTACTAATTATGACAAGTAACTGTAATTTCGATACAAATTATGGCAGGTAACAGTATCTTCGATACTAATTAGACAGGTAACAGTAACTTCGATACTAATTATGACAGGAAACTCTACCTTCGTTACTAATTATGACAAGTAACTGTAATTTTGATAAAAAAAATTATGATAGGTAACTGTAACTTCAATACTAATTATGACAGGTAACAGTAACTTCGATACTAATTATGACAGGTAACAGTAACTTCGTTACTAATTATGACAAGTAACTTTAATTTCGATACTAATTATGGCAGGTAACTGTAACTTCGTTACTAATTATGACAAGTCCCTGTAATTTCGATACAAATTATGGCAGGTAACTGTAACTTCGATACTAATTATGACAAGTAAATGTGACTTCGATACTAATTATGACAGGTAACTGTATCTTCGTTACTAATTATGACAAGTAACTGAAATTTCGATACAAATTTTGGCAGGTAACTGTAACGTCGATACTAATTATGACAGGTAACAGTAACTTCGATTCTAATTATGACAAGTAACTGTAACTTCGATACTAATTATGACAGGTAACTGTAACTTCGTTTCTAATTATGACAAGTAACTGTAATTTCGATACAAATTATGGCAGGTAACTGTAACTTCGATACTAATTATGACAGGTAACAGTAACTTCGATACTAATTATGACAAGAAACTCTAACTTCGTGACTAATTACGACAAGTAACTGTAATTTTGATAAAAAATTATGGTAGGTAATTGTAACTTCAATACTAATTATGACAGGTAACAGTAACGTCGATACTAATTATGACAAGTAACAGTACCTTCGATGCTAATTATGACAGGTAACTGTAACATCGATACTAATTATGACAAGGAACTGTAATTTCGATACAAATAATGGCAGGTAACTGTAACTTCGTTACTAAATATGACAAGTAACTGTAGTTTCGATACAAATTTTGGCAGGTAACTGTAACTTCGTTACTAAATATGACAAGTAACTGTAATTTCGATACAAATTATGACAGGTAACTGAAACTTCGTTACTAATTATGACAGGTAACAGTACCTTCGATGCTAATTATGACAGGTAACTGTAACTTCGATACTAATTCGACAAGGAACTGTAATCTCGATACAAATTATGGCAGGTAACTGTAACTTCGTTACTAATTATGACAAGTAACTGTAATTTCGATACAAATTTTGGCAGCTAACTGTAACTGCGATACTAATTATGACAGGTAACAGTAACTTCGATACTAATTATGTCAAGTAACAGTAACTTCGATACTAATTATGACAGTTAACTATAACTTCGTTACTAATTATGACAAGTAACTATAATTTTGATACAAATTATGGCAGGTAACTGTAATTTCGATACTCAATTATGACAGGTAACAGTAACTTCGTTACTAATTATGACAAGTAACTATAACTTCGATACAAATTATGACAGGTAACAGTAACTTCGACACAAATTATGACAAGAAACTCTAACTTCGTTACTAATTATGACAAGTAACTGTAATTTTGATTTAAAAAAATTGGTAGGTAACTGTAACTTCAATACTAATTATGACAGGTAACAGTAACTTCGATACTAATTATGACAAGTAACTATAACTTCGATGCAAATTATGACAGGTAACTGTAACTTCGTTACGAATTATGACAAGTAAGCGTAATTTCGATACAAATTATGGCAGGTAACTGTAACTTCGATACTAATTATGACAGGTAACAGTAACGTCGATACTAATTATGACAAGTAACTATAACTTCGATACAAATTATGACAGGTAACTGTAACTTCGATACTAATTATGACAAGAAACTCTAACTTCGTTACTAATTACGACAAGTAACTTTAATTTTGATAAAAAATTATGGTGGGTAATTGTAACTTCAATACTAATTATGACAGGTAACAGTAACGTCGATACTAATTATGACAAGTAACAGTACCTTCGATGCTAATTATGACAGGTAACTGTAACTTCGATACTAATTATGACAAGGAACTGTAATTTCGATACAAATTATGGCAGGTAACTGTAACTTCGTTACTAAATATGACAAGTAACTGTAATTTCGATACAAATTTTGGCAGGTAACTGTAACTTCGTTACTAAATATGACAAGTAACTGTAATTTCGATACAAATTATGACAGGTAACTGAAACTTCGTTACTAATTATGTCAGGTAACAGTACCTTCGATGCTAATTATGACAGGTAACTGTATCTTCGTTACTAATTATGACAAGTAACTGTAATTTCGATACAAATTTTGGCAGGTAACTGTAACTTCGATACTAATTATGACAGGTAACAGTAACTTCGATTCTAATTATGACAAGTAACTGTAAATTCGATACTAATTATGACAGGTAACTGTAACTTCGTTTCTAATTATGACAAGTAACTGTAATTTCGATACAAATTATGGCAGGTAACTGTAACTTCGATACTAATTATGACAGGTAACAGTAACTTCGATACTAATTATGACAAGTAACTATAACTTCGATACTAATTATGACAAGAAACTCTAACTTCGTTACTAATTACGACAAGTAACTTTAATTTTGATAAAAAATTATGGTGGGTAATTGTAACTTCAATACTAATTATGACAGGTAACAGTAATGTCGATACTAATTATGACAAGTAACAGTACCTTCGATGCTAATTATGACAGGTAACTGTAACTTCGATACTAATTATGACAAGGAACTGTAATTTCGATACAAATTATGGCAGGTAACTGTAACTTCGTTACTAATTATGACAAGTAACTGTAATTTCGATACAAATTATGGCAGGTAACAGTATCTTCGATACTAATTAGACAGGTAACAGTAACTTCGATACTAATTATGACAGGAAACTACCTTCGTTACTAATTATGACAAGTAACTGTAATTTTGATAAAAAAATTATGGTAGGTAACTGTAACTTCAATACTAATTATGACAGGTAACAGTAACTTCGATACTAATTATGACAGGTAACTGTAACTTCGTTACTAATTATGACAAGTAACTTTAATTTCGATACTAATTATGGCAGGTAACTGTAACTTCGTTACTAATTATGACAAGTCCCTGTAATTTCGATACAAATTATGGCAGGTAACTGTAACTTCGATACTAATTATGACAAGTAAATGTAACTTCGATACTAATTATGACAGGTAACTGTATCTTCGTTACTAATTATGACAAGTAACTGTAATTTCGATACAAATTTTGGCAGGTAACTGTAACTTCGATACTAATTATGACAGGTAACAGTAACTTCGATTCTAATTATGACAAGTAACTGTAAATTCGATACTAATTATGACAGGTAACTGTAACTTCGTTTCTAATTATGACAAGTAACTGTAATTTCGATACAAATTATGGCAGGTAACTGTAACTTCGATACTAATTATGACAGGTAACAGTAACTTCGATACTAATTATGACAAGTAACTATAACTTCGATACAAATTATGACAGGTAACTGTAACTTCGATACTAATTATGACAAGAAACTCTAACTTCGTTACTAATTACGACAAGTAACTGTAATTTTGATAAAAAATTATGGTAGGTAATTGTAACTTCAATACTAATTATGACAGGTAACAGTAACGTCGATACTAATTATGACAAGTAACAGTACCTTCGATGCTAATTATGACAGGTAACTGTAACTTCGATACTAATTATGACAAGGAACTGCAATTTCGATACAAATTATGGCAGGTAACTGTAACTTCGTTACTAAATATGACAAGTAACTGTAATTTCGATACAAATTTTGGCAGGTAACTGTAACTTCGTCACTAAATATGACAAGTAACTGTAATTTCGATACAATTTATGACAGGTAACTGAAAATTCGTTACTAATTATGACAGGTAACATTACCTTCGATGCTAATTATGACAGGTAACTGTAACTTCGATACTAATTATGACAAGGAACTGTAATTTAGTTACAAATTATGGCAGGTAACTGTAACTTCGTTACTAATTATGACAAGTAGCTGTAATTTCGATACAATTTTTGGCAGGTAACTGTAACTTCGATACTAATTATGACAGGTAACAGTAACTTCGATACTAATTATGTCAAGTAACAGTAACTACGATACTAATTATGACAGTTAACTGTAACTTCGTTACTAATTATGACAAGTAACTGTAATTTTGATACAAATTATGGAAGGTAACTGTAACTTCGATACTAATTATGACAGGTAACAGTAACTTCGTTACTAATTATGACAAGTAACTATAACTTCGATACAAATTATGACAGGTAACAGTAACTTCGATACTAATTATGACAAGAAACTCTAACTTCGTTACTAATTATGACAAGTAACTGTAATTTTGATTTAAAAAAATTGGTAGGTAACTGTAACTTCAATACTAATTATGACAGGTAACAGTAACTTCGATACTAATTATGACAAGTAACTATAACTTCGATGCAAATTATGACAGGTAACTGTAACGTCGATACGAATTATGACAAGTAACTATAACTTCGATACAAATTATGACAGGTAACTGTAACTTCGATACTAATTATGACAAGAAACTCTAACTTCGTTACTAATTATGACAAGTAACTGTAATTTTGATAAAAAATATGGTAGATAACTGTAACTTCAATACTAATTATGACAGGTAACAGTAACGTCGATACTAATTATGACAAGTAACAGTACATTCGATGCTAATTATGACCGGTAACTGTAACTTCGATACTAATTATGACAAGGAACTGTAATTTCGTTACAAATTATGGCAGGTAACTGTAACTTCGTTACTAAATATGACAAGTAACTGTAATTTCGATACAAATTTTGGCAGGTAATTGTAACTTCGATACTAATTATGACAAGTCCCTGTAATTTCGATACAAATTATGGCAGGTAACTGTAACTTCCATACCAATTATGACAGGTAACAGTAACTTCGATACTAATTATGACAGGAAACTGTAACTTCGTTACTAATTATGACAAGTAACTGTAATTTCGATACAAATTATGACAGGTAACTGAAACTTCGTTACTAATTATGACAAGTAACAGTACCTTCGATGCTAATTATGACAGGTAACTGTAACTTCGATACTAATTATGACAAGGAACTGTAATTTTGATACAAATTATGGCAGGTAACTGTAACTTCGTTACTAAATATGACAAGTAACTGTAATTTCGATACAAATTTTGGCAGGTAACTGTAACTTCGATACTAATTATGACAAGTCCCTGTAATTTCGATACAAATTATGGCAGGTAACTGTAACTTCCATACCAATTATGACAGGTAACAGTAACTTCGATACTAATTATGACAGGAAACTGTAACTTCGTTACTAATTATGACAAGTAACTGTAATTTCGATACAAATTATGACAGGTAACTGTAACTTCGTTACTAATTATGACAAGTAACAGTACCTTCGATGCTAATTATGACAGGTAACTGTAACTTCGATACTAATAATGACAAGGAACTGTAATTTCGATACAAATTATGGCAGGTAACTGTAACTTCGTTACTAATTATAACAAGTAACTGTAATTTCGATACAAATTTTGGCAGGTAACTGTAACTTCGATACTAATTACGACAGGTAACAGTAACTTCGATACTAATTATGTCAAGTAACAGTAACTTCGATACTAATTATGACAGTTAACTGTAACTTCGTTACTAATTATCACAAGTAACTGTAATTTTGATACAAATTATTGCAGGTAACTGTAACTTCGATACTAAATATGACAGGTAACAGTAACTTCGTTACTAATTATGACAAGTAAATATAACTTCGATACAAATTATGACAGGTAACTGTAACTTCGATACTAATTATGACAAGAAACTCTAACTTCGTTACTAATTATGACAAGTAACTTTAATTTTGATTAAAAAAAAATTGGTAGGTAACTGTAACTTCAATACTAATTATGACAGGTAACAGTAACTTCGATACTAATTATGACAAGTTACTATAACTTCGATGCAAATTATGACAGGTAACTGTAACTTCGTTACTAATTATGACAAGTAACTGTAATTTCGATACAAATTATGGCAGGTAACTGTAACTTCGATACTAATTATGACAGGTAACAGTAACGTCGATACTAATTATGACAAGTAAATATAACTTCGATACAAATTATGACAGGTAACTGTAACTTCGATACTAATTATGACAATAAACTCTAACTTCGTTACTAATTATGACAAGTAACTGTAATTTTGATAAAAAATTATGGTAGATAACTGTAACTTCAATACTAATTATGACAGGTAACAGTAACGTCGATACTAATTATGACAAGTAACAGTACATTCGATGCTAATTATGACCGGTAACTGTAACTTCGATACTAATTATGACAAGGAACTGTAATTTCGTTACAAATTATGGCAAGTAACTGTAACTTCGTTACTAATTATGGCAAGTAACTGTAATTTCGATACAAATTTTGGCAGGTAACTGTAACTTCGATACTAATTATGAAAAGTCCTTCTAATTTCGATACAAATTATGGCAGGTAACTGTAACTTCCATACTAAGTAAGACAGGTAACAGTAACTTCGATACTAATTATGACAGGAAACTGTAACTTCGATACTTATTATGACAGGTAATTGTAACTTCGATACTAATTATGACAAGTAACTGTAACTTCGATACTAATTATGACAGGAAATTGTAACTTCGTTACTAATTATGACAAGTAACTGTAATTTCGTTACAAATTATAGCAGGTAATTGTAATTTCGATACTAATTATGACAGGTAACAGTAACTTCGATACTAATTATGACAAGTAACAGTAACTTCGATACTAATTATGACAAGTAACTGTAACTTCGATACTAATTATGACTGGTAACAGTAACTTCGTTACTAATTATGACAAGTAACTGTAATTTCGATACAAATTTTGGCAGGTAACTGTAACTTCGATACTAATTATTACAGGTAACAGTAACTTCGTTACTAATTATGACAAGTAACTGTAACTTCGATACTAATTATGACAGGTAACTGTATCTTCGTTACTAATTATGACAAGTAACTGTAATTTCGATACAAATTTTGGCAGGTAACTGTTACTTCGATACTAATTATGACAGGTAACAGTAACTTCGATTCTAATTATGACAAGTAACTGTAACTTCGATACTAATTATGACAGGTAACTGTAACTTCGTTTCTAATTATGACAAGTAACTGTAATTTCGATACAAATTATGGCAGGTAACTGTAACTTCGATACTAATTATGACAGGTAACACAAACTTCGATACTAATTATGACAAGTAACTATAACTTCGATACAAATTATGACAGGTAACTGTAACTTCGATACTAATTATGACAAGAAACTCTAACTTCGTTACTAATTACGACAAGTAACTGTAATTTTGATAAAAAATTATGGTAGGTAATTGTAACTTCAATACTAATTATGACAGGTAACAGTAACGTCGATACTAATTATGACAAGTAACAGTACCTTCGATGCTAATTATGACAGGTAACTGTAACTTCGATACTAATTATGACAAGGAACTCTAATTTCGATACAAATTATGGCAGGTAACTGTAACTTCGTTACTAAATATGACAAGTAACTGTAATTTCGATACAAATTTTGGCAGGTAACTGTAACTTCGTTACTAAATATGACAAGTAACTGTAATTTCGATACAATTTATGACAGGTAACTGAAAATTCGTTACTAATTATGACAGGTAACAGTACCTTCGATGCTAATTATGACAGGTAACTGTAACTTCGATACTAATTATGACAAGGAACTGTAATTTAGATACAAATTATGGCAGGTAACTGTAACTTCGTTACTAATTATGACAAGTAGCTGTAATTTCGATACAATTTTTGGCAGGTAACTGTAACTTCGATACTAATTATGACAGGTAACAGTAACTTCGATACTAATTATGTCAAGTAACAGTAACTTCGATACTAATTATTACAGTTAACTGTAACTTCGTTACTAATTATGACAAGTAACTGTAATTTTGATACAAATTATGGAAGGTAACTGTAACTTCGATACTAATTATGACAGGTAACAGTAACTTCGTTACTAATTATGACAAGTAACTATAACTTCGATACAAATTATGACAGGTAACAGTAACTTCGATACTAATTATGACAAGAAACTCTAACTTCGTTACTAATTATGACAAGTAACTGTAATTTTGATTTAAAAAAATTGGTAGGTAACTGTAACTTCAATACTAATTATGACAGGTAACAGTAACTTCGATACTAATTATGACAAGTAACTATAACTTCGATGCAAATTATGACAGGTAACTTCGTTACGAATTATGACAAGTAAGTGTAATTTCGATACAAATTATGGCAGGTAACTGTAACTTCGATACTAATTATGACAGGTAACAGTAACGTCGATACGAATTATGACAAGTAACTATAACTTCGATACAAATTATGACAGGTAACTGTAACTTCGATACTAATTATGACAAGAAACTCTAACTTCGTTACTAATTATGACAAGTAACTGTAATTTTGATAAAAAAATATGGTAGATAACTGTAACTTCAATACTAATTATGACAGGTAACAGTAACGTCGATACTAATTATGACAAGTAACAGTACATTCGATGCTAATTATGACCGGTAACTGTAACTTCGATACTAATTATGACAAGGAACTGTAATTTCGTTACAAATTATGGCAGGTAACTGTAACTTCGTTACTAAATATGACAAGTAACTGTAATTTCGATACAAATTTTGGCAGGTAATTGTAACTTCGATACTAATTATGACAAGTCCCTGTAATTTCGATACAAATTATGGCAGGTAACTGTAACTTCCATACCAATTATGACAGGTAACAGTAACTTCGATACTAATTATGACAGGAAACTGTAACTTCGTTACTAATTATGACAAGTAACTGTAATTTCGATACAAATTATGACAGGTAACTGAAACTTCGTTACTAATTATGACAAGTAACAGTACCTTCGATGCTAATTATGACAGGTAACTGTAACTTCGATACTAATTATGACAAGGAACTGTAATTTTGATACAAATTATGGCAGGTAACTGTAACTTCGTTACTAAATATGACAAGTAACTGTAATTTCGATACAAATTTTGGCAGGTAACTGTAACTTCGATACTAATTATGACAAGTCCCTGTAATTTCGATACAAATTATGGCAGGTAACTGTAACTTCCATACCAATTATGACAGGTAACTGTAACTTCCATAATAATTATGACAGGTAACTGTAACTTCGTTTCTAATTATGACAAGTAACTGTAATTTCGATACAAATTATGGCAGGTAACTGTAACTTCGACACAAATTATGACAGGTAACAGTAACTTCGATACTAATTATGACAAGTAACTATAACTTCGATACAAATTAGACAGGTAACTGTAACTTCGATACTAATTATGACAAGGAACTGTAATTTCGATACAAATTATGGCAGGTAACTGCAACTTCGTTACTAATTATGACAAGTAACTGTAATTTCGATACAAATTTTGGCAGGTAACTGTAACTTCGATACTAAATATGACAAGTCCCTGTAATTTCGATACAAATTATGGCAGGTAACTGTAACTTCCATAATAATTATGACAGGTAACAGTAACTTCGATACTAATTATGACAGGAAACTGTAACTTCGTTACAAATTATGACAAGTAACTGTAATTTCGATACAAATTATGACAGGTAACTGTAACTTCGTTACTAATTATGACAAGTAACAATACCTTCGATGCTAATTATGACAGATAACTGTAACTTCGATACTAATTATGACAAGGAACTGTAATTTCGATACAAATTATGGCAGGTAACTGTAACTTCGTTACTAATTATGACAAGTCCCTGTAATTTCGATACAAATTATGGCAGGTAACTGTAATTTCGATACTAATTATGACAGGTAACAGTAACTTCGATATTAATTATGACAGGAAACTGTAACTTCGTTACTAATTATGACAAGTAACTGTAATTTCGATACAAATTATGACAGGTAACTGTAACTTCGTTACTAATTATGACAAGTAACTGTAATTTCGATACAAATTATGGCAGGTAACAGTAACTTCGATACTAATTAGACAGGTAACAGTAACTTCGATACTAATTATGACAGGAAACTCTACCTTCGTTACTAATTATGACAAGTAACTGTAATTTTGATAAAAAATTATGGTAGGTAACTGTAACTTCAATACTAATTATGACAGGTAACAGTAACTTCGATACTTATTATCACAGGTAACTGTAACTTCGTAACTAATTATGACAAGTAACTTTAATTTCGATACTAATTATGGCAGGTAACTGTAACTTCGTTACTAATTATGACAAGTCCCTGTAATTTCTATACAAATTATGGCAGGTAACTGTAACTTCGATGGAGCCTCCGTGGCTTAGGCGGCAGCACGCCGGCCTCTCACCGCTGGGTCCGTGGTTCAAATCCCGGTCACTCCATGTGAGTTCTGTGCTGGACAAAACGGAGGCAGACAGGTTTTTCTCCGGGTACTCCGGTTTTCCCTGTCACAATTTCATTCCAGCATCACTCTCCACTATCACTTCATTTCATCTGTCATTCATTTAATCATTGCCCCAGAGGAGTGCGACAGGCTTCGGCAGCCGGCACACTACATATCCTCGCCGCTAGATAGGGGCATCATTCATTGCATTCCTGACCCGGTCGGAGACTGGAAGCAGGCTGTGGATTTTCATTCAACTGTAACTTCGATACTAATTATGACAAGTAAATGTAACTTCGATACTAATTATGACAGGTAACTGTAACTTCGTTACTAATTATGACAAGTAACTGTAATTTCGATACAAATTTGGCAGGTAACTGTAACTTCGATACTAATTATGACAGGTAACAGTAACTTCGATTCTAATTATGACAAGTAACTGTAACTTCGATACTAATTATGACAGGAAACTCTACCTTCGTTACTTATTATAACAAGTAACTGTAATTTTGATAAAAAATTATGGTAGGTAACTGTAACTGCAATACTAATTATGACAGGTAACAGTAACTTCGATACTAATTATGACAGGTAACTGTAACTACGTTACTAATTATGACAAGTCCCTGTAATTTCGATACAAATTATGGCAGGTAACTGTAACTTCGATACTAATTATGACAAGTAAATGTAACTTCGATACTAATTATGACAGGTAACTGTATCTTCGTTACTAATTATGACAAGTAACTGTAATTTCGATACAAATTTTGGCAGGTAACTGTAACTTCGATACTAATTATGACAGGTAACAGTAACTTCGATTCTAATTATGACAAGTAACTGTAACTTCGATACTAATTATGACAGGTAACTGTAACTTCGTTTCTAATTATGACAAGTAAATGTAATTTCGATACAAATTATGGCAGGTAACTGTAACTTCGATACTAATTATAACAGGTAACAGTAACTTCGATACTAATTATGACAAGTAACTATAACTTCGATACAAATTATGACAGGTAACTGTAACTTCGATACTAATTATGACAAGGAACTGTAATTTCGTTACAAATTAAGGCAGGTAACTGCAACTTCGTTACGAATTATGACAAGTAACTGTAATTTCGATACAAATTTTGGCAGGTAACTGTAACTTCGATACTAATTATGACAAGTCCCTGTAATTTCGATACAAATTATGGCAGGTAACTGTAACTTCCATACTAATTATGACAGGTAACAGTAACTTCGATACTAATTATGACAGGAAACTGTAACTTCGTTACAAATTATGACAAGTAACTGTAATTTCGATACAAATTATGACAGGTAACTGTAACTTCGTTACTAATTATGACAAGTAACAGTACCTTCGATGCTAATTATGACAGATAACTGTAACTTCGATACTAATTATGACAAGGAACTGTAATTTCGATACAAATTATGGCAGGTAACTGTAACTTCGTTACTAATATGACAAGTCTCTGTAATTTCGATACAAATTATGGCAGGTAACTGTAATTTCGATACTAATTATGACAGGTAACAGTAACTTCGATATTAATTATGACAGAAAAATATAACTTCGTTACTAATTATGACAAGTAACTGTAATTTCGATACAAATTATGACAGGTAACTGTAACTTCGTTACTAATTATGACAAGTAACTGTAATTTCGATACAAATTATGGCAGGTAACAGTAACTTCGATACTAATTAGACAGGTAACAGTAACTTCGATACTAATTATGACAGGAAACTCTACCTTCGTTACTAATTATGACAAGTAACTGTAATTTTGAAAAAAATTATGGTAGGTAACTGTAACTTCAATACTAATTATGACAGGTAACAGTAACTTCGATACTAATTATCACAGGTAACTGTAACTTCGTTACTAATTATGACAAGTAACTTTAATTTCGATACTAATTATGGCAGGTAACTGTAACTTCGTTACTAATTATGACAAGTAACTGTAATTTCGATGCAAATTTTGGCAGGTAACTGTAACTTCGATACTAATTATGACAGGTAACAGTAACTTCGATTCTAATTATGACAAGTAACTGTAACTTCGATACTAATTATGACAGGAAACTCTACCTTCGTTACTAATTATGACAAGTAACTGTAATTTTGATAAAAAATTATGGTAGGTAACTGTAACTTCAATACTAATTATGACAGGTAACAGTAACTTCGATACTAATTATGACAGGTAACTGTAACTACGTTACTAATTATGACAAATCCCTGTAATTTCGATACAAATTATGGCAGGTAACTGTAACTTCGATACTAATTATGACAAGTAAATGTAACTTCGATTCTAATTATGACAAGTAACTGTAACTTCGATACTAATTATGACAGATAACTGTAACTTCGTTTCTAATTATGACAAGTAACTGTAATTTCGATACAAATTATGGCAGGTAACTGTAACTTCGATACTAATTATAACAGGTAACAGTAACTTGGATACTAATTATGACAAGTAACTATAACTTCGATACAAAATATGACAGGTAACTGTAACATCGATACTAATTATGACAAGGAACTGTAATTTCGATACAAATTATGGCAGGTAACTGCAACTTCGTTACTAATTATGACAAGTAACTGTAATTTCGATACAAATTTTGGCAGGTAACTGTAAGTTCGATACTAATTATGACAAGTCCCTGTAATTTCGATACAAATTATGGCAGGTAACTGTAACTTCCATAATAATTATGACAGGTAACAGTAACTTCGATACTAATTATGACAGGAAACTGTAACTTCGTTACAAATTATGACAAGTAACTGTAATTTCGTTACAAATTATGACAGGTAACTGTAACTTCGTTACTAATTATGACAAGTAACAGTACCTTCGATGCTAATTATGACAGATAACTGTAACTTCGATACTAATTATGACAAGGAACTGTAATTTCGATACAAATTATGGCAGGTAACTGTAACTTCGTTACTAATTATGACAAGTCCCAGTAATTTCGATACAAATTATGGCAGGTAACTGTAATTTCGATACTAATTATGACAGGTAACAGTAACTTCGATATTAATTATGACAGGAAACTGTAACTTCGTTACAAATTATGACAAGTCCCTGTAATTTCGATACAAATTATGGCAGGTAACTGTAACTTCGATACTAATTATGACAAGTAACTGTAATTTCGATACAAATTATGGCAGGTAACAGTAACTTCGATACTAATTAGACAGGTAAGAGTAACTTCGATACTAATTATGACAGGAAACTCTACCTTCGTTACTAATTATGACAAGTAACTGTAATTTTGATAAAAAATTATGGTAGGTAACTGTAACTTCAATACTAATTATGACAGGTAACAGTAACTTCGATACTAAATATCACAGGTAACTGTAACTTCGTTACTAATTATGACAAGTAACTTTAATTTTGATAAAAAATTATGGTGGGTAATTGTAACTTCAATACTAATTATGACAGGTAACAGTAACGTCGATACTAATTATGACAAGTAACAGTACCTTCGATGCTAATTATGACAGGTAACTGTAACTTCGATACTAATTATGACAAGGAACTGTAATTTCGATACAAATTATGGCAGGTAACTGTAACTTCGTTACTAAATATGACAAGTAACTGTAATTTCGATACAAATTTTGGCAGGTAACTGTAACTTCGTTACTAAATATGACAAGTAACTGTAATTTCGATACAAATTATGACAGGTAACTGAAACTTCGTTACTAATTATGTCAGGTAACAGTACCTTCGATGCTAATTATGACAGGTAACTGTATCTTCGTTACTAATTATGACAAGTAACTGTAATTTCGATACAAATTTTGGCAGGTAACTGTAACTTCGATACTAATTATGACAGGTAACAGTAACTTCGATTCTAATTATGACAAGTAACTGTAAATTCGATACTAATTATGACAGGTAACTGTAACTTCGTTTCTAATTATGACAAGTAACTGTAATTTCGATACAAATTATGGCAGGTAACTGTAACTTCGATACTAATTATGACAGGTAACAGTAACTTCGATACTAATTATGACAAGTAACTATAACTTCGATACTAATTATGACAAGAAACTCTAACTTCGTTACTAATTACGACAAGTAACTTTAATTTTGATAAAAAATTATGGTGGGTAATTGTAACTTCAATACTAATTATGACAGGTAACAGTAACGTCGATACTAATTATGACAAGTAACAGTACCTTCGATGCTAATTATGACAGGTAACTGTAACTTCGATACTAATTATGACAAGGAACTGTAATTTCGATACAAATTATGGCAGGTAACTGTAACTTCGTTACTAATTATGACAAGTAACTGTAATTTCGATACAAATTATGGCAGGTAACAGTATCTTCGATACTAATTAGACAGGTAACAGTAACTTCGATACTAATTATGACAGGAAACTACCTTCGTTACTAATTATGACAAGTAACTGTAATTTTGATAAAAAAATTATGGTAGGTAACTGTAACTTCAATACTAATTATGACAGGTAACAGTAACTTCGATACTAATTATGACAGGTAACTGTAACTTCGTTACTAATTATGACAAGTAACTTTAATTTCGATACTAATTATGGCAGGTAACTGTAACTTCGTTACTAATTATGACAAGTCCCTGTAATTTCGATACAAATTATGGCAGGTAACTGTAACTTCGATACTAATTATGACAAGTAAATGTAACTTCGATACTAATTATGACAGGTAACTGTATCTTCGTTACTAATTATGACAAGTAACTGTAATTTCGATACAAATTTTGGCAGGTAACTGTAACTTCGATACTAATTATGACAGGTAACAGTAACTTCGATTCTAATTATGACAAGTAACTGTAAATTCGATACTAATTATGACAGGTAACTGTAACTTCGTTTCTAATTATGACAAGTAACTGTAATTTCGATACAAATTATGGCAGGTAACTGTAACTTCGATACTAATTATGACAGGTAACAGTAACTTCGATACTAATTATGACAAGTAACTATAACTTCGATACAAATTATGACAGGTAACTGTAACTTCGATACTAATTATGACAAGAAACTCTAACTTCGTTACTAATTACGACAAGTAACTGTAATTTTGATAAAAAATTATGGTAGGTAATTGTAACTTCAATACTAATTATGACAGGTAACAGTAACGTCGATACTAATTATGACAAGTAACAGTACCTTCGATGCTAATTATGACAGGTAACTGTAACTTCGATACTAATTATGACAAGGAACTGCAATTTCGATACAAATTATGGCAGGTAACTGTAACTTCGTTACTAAATATGACAAGTAACTGTAATTTCGATACAAATTTTGGCAGGTAACTGTAACTTCGTCACTAAATATGACAAGTAACTGTAATTTCGATACAATTTATGACAGGTAACTGAAAATTCGTTACTAATTATGACAGGTAACATTACCTTCGATGCTAATTATGACAGGTAACTGTAACTTCGATACTAATTATGACAAGGAACTGTAATTTAGTTACAAATTATGGCAGGTAACTGTAACTTCGTTACTAATTATGACAAGTAGCTGTAATTTCGATACAATTTTTGGCAGGTAACTGTAACTTCGATACTAATTATGACAGGTAACAGTAACTTCGATACTAATTATGTCAAGTAACAGTAACTACGATACTAATTATGACAGTTAACTGTAACTTCGTTACTAATTATGACAAGTAACTGTAATTTTGATACAAATTATGGAAGGTAACTGTAACTTCGATACTAATTATGACAGGTAACAGTAACTTCGTTACTAATTATGACAAGTAACTATAACTTCGATACAAATTATGACAGGTAACAGTAACTTCGATACTAATTATGACAAGAAACTCTAACTTCGTTACTAATTATGACAAGTAACTGTAATTTTGATTTAAAAAAATTGGTAGGTAACTGTAACTTCAATACTAATTATGACAGGTAACAGTAACTTCGATACTAATTATGACAAGTAACTATAACTTCGATGCAAATTATGACAGGTAACAGTAACGTCGATACGAATTATGACAAGTAACTATAACTTCGATACAAATTATGACAGGTAACTGTAACTTCGATACTAATTATGACAAGAAACTCTAACTTCGTTACTAATTATGACAAGTAACTGTAATTTTGATAAAAAATATGGTAGATAACTGTAACTTCAATACTAATTATGACAGGTAACAGTAACGTCGATACTAATTATGACAAGTAACAGTACATTCGATGCTAATTATGACCGGTAACTGTAACTTCGATACTAATTATGACAAGGAACTGTAATTTCGTTACAAATTATGGCAGGTAACTGTAACTTCGTTACTAAATATGACAAGTAACTGTAATTTCGATACAAATTTTGGCAGGTAATTGTAACTTCGATACTAATTATGACAAGTCCCTGTAATTTCGATACAAATTATGGCAGGTAACTGTAACTTCCATACCAATTATGACAGGTAACAGTAACTTCGATACTAATTATGACAGGAAACTGTAACTTCGTTACTAATTATGACAAGTAACTGTAATTTCGATACAAATTATGACAGGTAACTGAAACTTCGTTACTAATTATGACAAGTAACAGTACCTTCGATGCTAATTATGACAGGTAACTGTAACTTCGATACTAATTATGACAAGGGACTGTAATTTTGATACAAATTATGGCAGGTAACTGTAACTTCGTTACTAAATATGACAAGTAACTGTAATTTCGATACAAATTTTGGCAGGTAACTGTAACTTCGATACTAATTATGACAAGTCCCTGTAATTTCGATACAAATTATGGCAGGTAACTGTAACTTCCATACCAATTATGACAGGTAACAGTAACTTCGATACTAATTATGACAGGAAACTGTAACTTCGTTACTAATTATGACAAGTAACTGTAATTTCGATACAAATTATGACAGGTAACTGTAACTTCGTTACTAATTATGACAAGTAACAGTACCTTCGATGCTAATTATGACAGGTAACTGTAACTTCGATACTAATAATGACAAGGAACTGTAATTTCGATACAAATTATGGCAGGTAACTGTAACTTCGTTACTAATTATAACAAGTAACTGTAATTTCGATACAAATTTTGGCAGGTAACTGTAACTTCGATACTAATTACGACAGGTAACAGTAACTTCGATACTAATTATGTCAAGTAACAGTAACTTCGATACTAATTATGACAGTTAACTGTAACTTCGTTACTAATTATCACAAGTAACTGTAATTTTGATACAAATTATTGCAGGTAACTGTAACTTCGATACTAAATATGACAGGTAACAGTAACTTCGTTACTAATTATGACAAGTAAATATAACTTCGATACAAATTATGACAGGTAACTGTAACTTCGATACTAATTATGACAAGAAACTCTAACTTCGTTACTAATTATGACAAGTAACTTTAATTTTGATTAAAAAAAAATTGGTAGGTAACTGTAACTTCAATACTAATTATGACAGGTAACAGTAACTTCGATACTAATTATGACAAGTTACTATAACTTCGATGCAAATTATGACAGGTAACTGTAACTTCGTTACTAATTATGACAAGTAACTGTAATTTCGATACAAATTATGGCAGGTAACTGTAACTTCGATACTAATTATGACAGGTAACAGTAACGTCGATACTAATTATGACAAGTAAATATAACTTCGATACAAATTATGACAGGTAACTGTAACTTCGATACTAATTATGACAATAAACTCTAACTTCGTTACTAATTATGACAAGTAACTGTAATTTTGATAAAAAATTATGGTAGATAACTGTAACTTCAATACTAATTATGACAGGTAACAGTAACGTCGATACTAATTATGACAAGTAACAGTACATTCGATGCTAATTATGACCGGTAACTGTAACTTCGATACTAATTATGACAAGGAACTGTAATTTCGTTACAAATTATGGCAAGTAACTGTAACTTCGTTACTAATTATGGCAAGTAACTGTAATTTCGATACAAATTTTGGCAGGTAACTGTAACTTCGATACTAATTATGAAAAGTCCTTCTAATTTCGATACAAATTATGGCAGGTAACTGTAACTTCCATACTAAGTAAGACAGGTAACAGTAACTTCGATACTAATTATGACAGGAAACTGTAACTTCGATACTTATTATGACAGGTAATTGTAACTTCGATACTAATTATGACAAGTAACTGTAACTTCGATACTAATTATGACAGGAAACTGTAACTTCGTTACTAATTATGACAAGTAACTGTAATTTCGTTACAAATTATAGCAGGTAATTGTAATTTCGATACTAATTATGACAGGTAACAGTAACTTCGATACTAATTATGACAAGTAACAGTAACTTCGATACTAATTATGACAAGTAACTGTAACTTCGATACTAATTATGACTGGTAACAGTAACTTCGTTACTAATTATGACAAGTAACTGTAATTTCGATACAAATTTTGGCAGGTAACTGTAACTTCGATACTAATTATTACAGGTAACAGTAACTTCGTTACTAATTATGACAAGTAACTGTAACTTCGATACTAATTATGACAGGTAACTGTATCTTCGTTACTAATTATGACAAGTAACTGTAATTTCGATACAAATTTTGGCAGGTAACTGTTACTTCGATACTAATTATGACAGGTAACAGTAACTTCGATTCTAATTATGACAAGTAACTGTAACTTCGATACTAATTATGACAGGTAACTGTAACTTCGTTTCTAATTATGACAAGTAACTGTAATTTCGATACAAATTATGGCAGGTAACTGTAACTTCGATACTAATTATGACAGGTAACACAAACTTCGATACTAATTATGACAAGTAACTATAACTTCGATACAAATTATGACAGGTAACTGTAACTTCGATACTAATTATGACAAGAAACTCTAACTTCGTTACTAATTACGACAAGTAACTGTAATTTTGATAAAAAATTATGGTAGGTAATTGTAACTTCAATACTAATTATGACAGGTAACAGTAACGTCGATACTAATTATGACAAGTAACAGTACCTTCGATGCTAATTATGACAGGTAACTGTAACTTCGATACTAATTATGACAAGGAACTCTAATTTCGATACAAATTATGGCAGGTAACTGTAACTTCGTTACTAAATATGACAAGTAACTGTAATTTCGATACAAATTTTGGCAGGTAACTGTAACTTCGTTACTAAATATGACAAGTAACTGTAATTTCGATACAATTTATGACAGGTAACTGAAAATTCGTTACTAATTATGACAGGTAACAGTACCTTCGATGCTAATTATGACAGGTAACTGTAACTTCGATACTAATTATGACAAGGAACTGTAATTTAGATACAAATTATGGCAGGTAACTGTAACTTCGTTACTAATTATGACAAGTAGCTGTAATTTCGATACAATTTTTGGCAGGTAACTGTAACTTCGATACTAATTATGACAGGTAACAGTAACTTCGATACTAATTATGTCAAGTAACAGTAACTTCGATACTAATTATTACAGTTAACTGTAACTTCGTTACTAATTATGACAAGTAACTGTAATTTTGATACAAATTATGGAAGGTAACTGTAACTTCGATACTAATTATGACAGGTAACAGTAACTTCGTTACTAATTATGACAAGTAACTATAACTTCGATACAAATTATGACAGGTAACAGTAACTTCGATACTAATTATGACAAGAAACTCTAACTTCGTTACTAATTATGACAAGTAACTGTAATTTTGATTTAAAAAAATTGGTAGGTAACTGTAACTTCAATACTAATTATGACAGGTAACAGTAACTTCGATACTAATTATGACAAGTAACTATAACTTCGATGCAAATTATGACAGGTAACTTCGTTACGAATTATGACAAGTAAGTGTAATTTCGATACAAATTATGGCAGGTAACTGTAACTTCGATACTAATTATGACAGGTAACAGTAACGTCGATACGAATTATGACAAGTAACTATAACTTCGATACAAATTATGACAGGTAACTGTAACTTCGATACTAATTATGACAAGAAACTCTAACTTCGTTACTAATTATGACAAGTAACTGTAATTTTGATAAAAAAATATGGTAGATAACTGTAACTTCAATACTAATTATGACAGGTAACAGTAACGTCGATACTAATTATGACAAGTAACAGTACATTCGATGCTAATTATGACCGGTAACTGTAACTTCGATACTAATTATGACAAGGAACTGTAATTTCGTTACAAATTATGGCAGGTAACTGTAACTTCGTTACTAAATATGACAAGTAACTGTAATTTCGATACAAATTTTGGCAGGTAATTGTAACTTCGATACTAATTATGACAAGTCCCTGTAATTTCGATACAAATTATGGCAGGTAACTGTAACTTCCATACCAATTATGACAGGTAACAGTAACTTCGATACTAATTATGACAGGAAACTGTAACTTCGTTACTAATTATGACAAGTAACTGTAATTTCGATACAAATTATGACAGGTAACTGAAACTTCGTTACTAATTATGACAAGTAACAGTACCTTCGATGCTAATTATGACAGGTAACTGTAACTTCGATACTAATTATGACAAGGAACTGTAATTTTGATACAAATTATGGCAGGTAACTGTAACTTCGTTACTAAATATGACAAGTAACTGTAATTTCGATACAAATTTTGGCAGGTAACTGTAACTTCGATACTAATTATGACAAGTCCCTGTAATTTCGATACAAATTATGGCAGGTAACTGTAACTTCCATACCAATTATGACAGGTAACTGTAACTTCCATAATAATTATGACAGGTAACTGTAACTTCGTTTCTAATTATGACAAGTAACTGTAATTTCGATACAAATTATGGCAGGTAACTGTAACTTCGACACAAATTATGACAGGTAACAGTAACTTCGATACTAATTATGACAAGTAACTATAACTTCGATACAAATTAGACAGGTAACTGTAACTTCGATACTAATTATGACAAGGAACTGTAATTTCGATACAAATTATGGCAGGTAACTGCAACTTCGTTACTAATTATGACAAGTAACTGTAATTTCGATACAAATTTTGGCAGGTAACTGTAACTTCGATACTAAATATGACAAGTCCCTGTAATTTCGATACAAATTATGGCAGGTAACTGTAACTTCCATAATAATTATGACAGGTAACAGTAACTTCGATACTAATTATGACAGGAAACTGTAACTTCGTTACAAATTATGACAAGTAACTGTAATTTCGATACAAATTATGACAGGTAACTGTAACTTCGTTACTAATTATGACAAGTAACAATACCTTCGATGCTAATTATGACAGATAACTGTAACTTCGATACTAATTATGACAAGGAACTGTAATTTCGATACAAATTATGGCAGGTAACTGTAACTTCGTTACTAATTATGACAAGTCCCTGTAATTTCGATACAAATTATGGCAGGTAACTGTAATTTCGATACTAATTATGACAGGTAACAGTAACTTCGATATTAATTATGACAGGAAACTGTAACTTCGTTACTAATTATGACAAGTAACTGTAATTTCGATACAAATTATGACAGGTAACTGTAACTTCGTTACTAATTATGACAAGTAACTGTAATTTCGATACAAATTATGGCAGGTAACAGTAACTTCGATACTAATTAGACAGGTAACAGTAACTTCGATACTAATTATGACAGGAAACTCTACCTTCGTTACTAATTATGACAAGTAACTGTAATTTTGATAAAAAATTATGGTAGGTAACTGTAACTTCAATACTAATTATGACAGGTAACAGTAACTTCGATACTTATTATCACAGGTAACTGTAACTTCGTAACTAATTATGACAAGTAACTTTAATTTCGATACTAATTATGGCAGGTAACTGTAACTTCGTTACTAATTATGACAAGTCCCTGTAATTTCTATACAAATTATGGCAGGTAACTGTAACTTCGATGGAGCCTCCGTGGCTTAGGCGGCAGCACGCCGGCCTCTCACCGCTGGGTCCGTGGTTCAAATCCCGGTCACTCCATGTGAGTTCTGTGCTGGACAAAACGGAGGCAGACAGGTTTTTCTCCGGGTACTCCGGTTTTCCCTGTCACAATTTCATTCCAGCATCACTCTCCACTATCACTTCATTTCATCTGTCATTCATTTAATCATTGCCCCAGAGGAGTGCGACAGGCTTCGGCAGCCGGCACACTACATATCCTCGCCGCTAGATAGGGGCATCATTCATTGCATTCCTGACCCGGTCGGAGACTGGAAGCAGGCTGTGGATTTTCATTCAACTGTAACTTCGATACTAATTATGACAAGTAAATGTAACTTCGATACTAATTATGACAGGTAACTGTAACTTCGTTACTAATTATGACAAGTAACTGTAATTTCGATACAAATTTTGGCAGGTAACTGTAACTTCGATACTAATTATGACAGGTAACAGTAACTTCGATTCTAATTATGACAAGTAACTGTAACTTCGATACTAATTATGACAGGAAACTCTACCTTCGTTACTTATTATAACAAGTAACTGTAATTTTGATAAAAAATTATGGTAGGTAACTGTAACTGCAATACTAATTATGACAGGTAACAGTAACTTCGATACTAATTATGACAGGTAACTGTAACTACGTTACTAATTATGACAAGTCCCTGTAATTTCGATACAAATTATGGCAGGTAACTGTAACTTCGATACTAATTATGACAAGTAAATGTAACTTCGATACTAATTATGACAGGTAACTGTATCTTCGTTACTAATTATGACAAGTAACTGTAATTTCGATACAAATTTTGGCAGGTAACTGTAACTTCGATACTAATTATGACAGGTAACAGTAACTTCGATTCTAATTATGACAAGTAACTGTAACTTCGATACTAATTATGACAGGTAACTGTAACTTCGTTTCTAATTATGACAAGTAAATGTAATTTCGATACAAATTATGGCAGGTAACTGTAACTTCGATACTAATTATAACAGGTAACAGTAACTTCGATACTAATTATGACAAGTAACTATAACTTCGATACAAATTATGACAGGTAACTGTAACTTCGATACTAATTATGACAAGGAACTGTAATTTCGTTACAAATTAAGGCAGGTAACTGCAACTTCGTTACTAATTATGACAAGTAACTGTAATTTCGATACAAATTTTGGCAGGTAACTGTAACTTCGATACTAATTATGACAAGTCCCTGTAATTTCGATACAAATTATGGCAGGTAACTGTAACTTCCATACTAATTATGACAGGTAACAGTAACTTCGATACTAATTATGACAGGAAACTGTAACTTCGTTACAAATTATGACAAGTAACTGTAATTTCGATACAAATTATGACAGGTAACTGTAACTTCGTTACTAATTATGACAAGTAACAGTACCTTCGATGCTAATTATGACAGATAACTGTAACTTCGATACTAATTATGACAAGGAACTGTAATTTCGATACAAATTATGGCAGGTAACTGTAACTTCGTTACTAATATGACAAGTCTCTGTAATTTCGATACAAATTATGGCAGGTAACTGTAATTTCGATACTAATTATGACAGGTAACAGTAACTTCGATATTAATTATGACAGAAAAATATAACTTCGTTACTAATTATGACAAGTAACTGTAATTTCGATACAAATTATGACAGGTAACTGTAACTTCGTTACTAATTATGACAAGTAACTGTAATTTCGATACAAATTATGGCAGGTAACAGTAACTTCGATACTAATTAGACAGGTAACAGTAACTTCGATACTAATTATGACAGGAAACTCTACCTTCGTTACTAATTATGACAAGTAACTGTAATTTTGAAAAAAATTATGGTAGGTAACTGTAACTTCAATACTAATTATGACAGGTAACAGTAACTTCGATACTAATTATCACAGGTAACTGTAACTTCGTTACTAATTATGACAAGTAACTTTAATTTCGATACTAATTATGGCAGGTAACTGTAACTTCGTTACTAATTATGACAAGTAACTGTAATTTCGATGCAAATTTTGGCAGGTAACTGTAACTTCGATACTAATTATGACAGGTAACAGTAACTTCGATTCTAATTATGACAAGTAACTGTAACTTCGATACTAATTATGACAGGAAACTCTACCTTCGTTACTAATTATGACAAGTAACTGTAATTTTGATAAAAAATTATGGTAGGTAACTGTAACTTCAATACTAATTATGACAGGTAACAGTAACTTCGATACTAATTATGACAGGTAACTGTAACTACGTTACTAATTATGACAAATCCCTGTAATTTCGATACAAATTATGGCAGGTAACTGTAACTTCGATACTAATTATGACAAGTAAATGTAACTTCGATTCTAATTATGACAAGTAACTGTAACTTCGATACTAATTATGACAGATAACTGTAACTTCGTTTCTAATTATGACAAGTAACTGTAATTTCGATACAAATTATGGCAGGTAACTGTAACTTCGATACTAATTATAACAGGTAACAGTAACTTGGATACTAATTATGACAAGTAACTATAACTTCGATACAAAATATGACAGGTAACTGTAACATCGATACTAATTATGACAAGGAACTGTAATTTCGATACAAATTATGGCAGGTAACTGCAACTTCGTTACTAATTATGACAAGTAACTGTAATTTCGATACAAATTTTGGCAGGTAACTGTAAGTTCGATACTAATTATGACAAGTCCCTGTAATTTCGATACAAATTATGGCAGGTAACTGTAACTTCCATAATAATTATGACAGGTAACAGTAACTTCGATACTAATTATGACAGGAAACTGTAACTTCGTTACAAATTATGACAAGTAACTGTAATTTCGTTACAAATTATGACAGGTAACTGTAACTTCGTTACTAATTATGACAAGTAACAGTACCTTCGATGCTAATTATGACAGATAACTGTAACTTCGATACTAATTATGACAAGGAACTGTAATTTCGATACAAATTATGGCAGGTAACTGTAACTTCGTTACTAATTATGACAAGTCCCAGTAATTTCGATACAAATTATGGCAGGTAACTGTAATTTCGATACTAATTATGACAGGTAACAGTAACTTCGATATTAATTATGACAGGAAACTGTAACTTCGTTACAAATTATGGCAAGTCCCTGTAATTTCGATACAAATTATGGCAGGTAACTGTAACTTCGATACTAATTATGACAAGTAACTGTAATTTCGATACAAATTATGGCAGGTAACAGTAACTTCGATACTAATTAGACAGGTAAGAGTAACTTCGATACTAATTATGACAGGAAACTCTACCTTCGTTACTAATTATGACAAGTAACTGTAATTTTGATAAAAAATTATGGTAGGTAACTGTAACTTCAATACTAATTATGACAGGTAACAGTAACTTCGATACTAAATATCACAGGTAACTGTAACTTCGTTACTAATTATGACAAGTAACTTTAATTTCGATACTAATTATGGCAGGTAACTGTAACTTCGTTACAAATTATGACAAGTCCCTGTAATTTCGATACAAATTATGGCAGGTAACTGTAACTTCGATACTAATTATGACAAGTAAATGTAACTTCGATACTAATTATTACAGGTAACTGTAACTTCGTTACTAATTATGACAAGTAACTGTAATTTCGATTCAAATTTTGGCAGGTAACTGTAACTTCGATACTTATTATGACAGGTAACATTAACTTCGATTCTAATTATGACAAGTAACTGTAACTTCGATACTAATTATGACAGGTAACTGTAACTTCGTTACTAATTATGACAAGTTACTGTAATTTCGATACAAATTATGGCAGGTAACTGTAACTTCGATACTAATTATGACCGGTAACAGTAACTTCGATACTAATTATGACATGTAACTATAACTTCGATACAAATTATGACAGGTAACTGTAACTTCGATACTAATTATGACAAGAAACTCTAACTTCGTTACTAATTATGACAAGTAACTGTAATTTTAATAAAAAATTATGGTAGGTAACTGTAACTTCAATACTAATTATGACAGGTAACAGTAACGTCGATACTAATTATGACAAGTAACAGTACCTTCGATGCTAATTGTGACAGCTAACTGTAACTTCGATACTAATTATGACAATGAACTGTAATTTCGATACAAATTATGGCAGGTCACTGTAACTTCGTTACTAATTATGACAAGTAACTGTAATTTCGATACTAATTTTGGCAGATAACTGTAACTTCGATACTAATTATGACAGGTAACAGTAAATTCGATACTAATTATGACAGGAAACTGTAACTTCGTTACTAATTATAACAAGTAACTGTAATTTCGATACAAATTACGACAGGTAACTGTAACTTCGTTACTAATTATGACAAGTAACA
This sequence comes from Meconema thalassinum, assembly GCA_946902985.2. Lineage (NCBI taxonomy): Eukaryota > Metazoa > Arthropoda > Insecta > Orthoptera > Tettigoniidae > Meconema > Meconema thalassinum. Next base: position 50,013 of record CAMPQE020000221.1, read on the forward strand.
GTACCTTCGATGCTAATTATGACAGGTAACTGTAACTTCGATACTAATTATGACAAGGAACTGTAATTTCGATAAAAATTATGGCAGGTAACTGTAACTTCGTTACTAATTATGTGAAGTAACTGTAATTTCGATACAAATTTTGGCAGGTAACTGTAACTTCGATACTAATTATGACAGGTAACAGTAACTTCGATACTAATTATGACAAGTAACTATAACTTCGATACAAATTATGACAGGTCACTGTAACTTCGATACTAATTATGACAAGGAACTGTAATTTCGATACAAATTATGGCAGGTAACTGCAACTTCGTTACTAATTATGACAAGTAACTGTAATTTCGATACAAATTTTGGCAGGTAACTGTAACTTCGATACTAATTATGACAAGTCCCTGTAATTTCGATACAAATTATGGCAGGTAACTGTATCTTCGTTACTAATTATGACAAGTAACTGTAATTTCGATACAAATTTTGGCAGGTAACTGTAACTTCGATACTAATTATGACAGGTAACAGTAACTTCGATTCTAATTATGACAAGTTACTGTAACTTCGATACTAATTATGACAGGTAACTGTAACTTCGTTTCTAATTATGACAAGTAACTGTAATTTCGATACAAATTTTGGCAGGTAACTGTAACTTCGATACTAATTATGACAGGTAACAGTAACTTCGATTCTAATTATGACAAGTAACTGTAACTTCGATACTAATTATGACAGGTAACTGTAACTTCGTTTCTAATTATGACAAGTAACTGTAATTTCGATACAAATTATGGCAGGTAACTGTAACTTCGATACAAATTATGACAGGTAACTGTAACTTCGATACTAATTATGACAAGGAACTGTAATTTCGATACAAATTATGGCAGGTAACTGCAACTTCGTTACTAATTATGACAAGTAACTGTAATTTCGATACAAATTTTGGCAGGTAACTGTAACTTCGATACTAATTATGACAAGTCCCTGTAATTGCGATACAAATTATGGCAGGTAACTGTAACTTCCATAATAATTATGACAGGTAACTGTAACTTCGTTTCTAATTATGACAAGTAACTGTAATTTCGATACAAATTATGGCAGGTAACTGTAACTTCGACACAAATTATGACAGGTAACAGTAACTTCGATACTAATTATGACAAGTAACTATAACTTCGATACAAATTAGACAGGTAACTGTAACTTCGATACTAATTATGACAAGGAACTGTAATTTCGATACAAATTATGGCAGGTAACTGCAACTACGTTACTAATTATGACAAGTAACTGTAATTTCGATACAAATTTTGGCAGGTAACTGTAACTTCGATACTAATTATGACAAGTCCCTGTAATTTCGATACAAATTATGGCAGGTAACTGTAACTTCCATAATAATTATGACAGGTAACAGTAACTTCGATACTAATTATGACAGGAAACTGTAACTTCGTTACAAATTATGACAAGTAACTGTAATTTCGATACAAATTATGACAGGTAACTGTAACTTCGTTACTAATTATGACAAGTAACAGTACCTTCGATGCTAATTATGACAGATAACTTTAACTTCGATACTAATTATGACAAGGAACTGTAATTTCGATACAAATTATGGCAGGTAACTGTAACTTCGTTACTAATTATGACAAGTCCCTGTAATTTCGATACAAATTATGGCAGGTAACTGTAATTTCGATACTAATTATGACAGGTAACAGTAACTTCGATATTAATTATGACAGGAAACTGTAACTTCGTTACTAATTATGACAAGTAACTGTAATTTCGATACAAATTATGACAGGTAACTGTAACTTCGTTACTAATTATGACAAGTAACTGTAATTTCGATACAAATTATGGCAGGTAACAGTAACTTCGATACTAATTAGACAGGTAACAGTAACTTCGATACTAATTATGACAGGAAACTCTACCTTCGTTACTAATTATGACAAGTAACTGTAATTTTGATAAAAAATTATGGTAGGTAACTGTAACTTCAATACTAATTATGACAGGTAACAGTAACTTCGATACTTATTATCACAGGTAACTGTAACTTCGTAACTAATTATGACAAGTAACTTCAATTTCGATACTAATTATGGCAGGTAACTGTAACTTCGTTACTAATTATGACAAATCCCTGTAATTTCTATACAAATTATGGCAGGTAACTGTAACTTCGATGGAGCCTCCGTGGCTTAGGCGGCAGCACGCCGGCCTCTCACCGCTGGGTCCGTGGTTCAAATCCCGGTCACTCCATGTGAGTTCTGTGCTGGACAAAACGGAGGCAGACAGGTTTTTCTCCGGGTACTCCGGTTTTCCCTGTCACAATTTCATTCCAGCATCACTCTCCACTATCACTTCATTTCATCTGTCATTCATTTAATCATTGCCCCAGAGGAGTGCGACAGGCTTCGGCAGCCGGCACACTACATATCCTCGCCGCTAGATAGGGGCATCATTCATTGCATTCCTGACCCGGTCGGAGACTGGAAGCAGGCTGTGGATTTTCATTCAACTGTAACTTCGATACTAATTATGACAAGTAAATGTAACTTCGATACTAATTATGACAGGTAACTGTAACTTCGTTACTAATTATGACAAGTAACTGTAATTTCGATACAAATTTTGGCAGGTAACTGTAACTTCGATACTAATTATGACAGGTAACAGTAACATCGATTCTAATTATGACAAGTAACTGTAACTTCGATACTAATTATGACAGGAAACTCTACCTTCGTTACTTATTATAACAAGTAACTGTAATTTTGATAAAAAATTATGGTAGGTAACTGTAACTGCAATACTAATTATGACAGGTAACAGTAACTTCGATACTAATTATGACAGGTAACTGTAACTACGTTACTAATTATGACAAGTCCCTGTAATTTCGATACAAATTATGGCAGGTAACTGTAACTTCGATACTAATTATGACAAGTAAATGTAACTTCGATACTAATTATGACAGGTAACTGTATCTTCGTTACTAATTATGACAAGTAACTGTAATTTCGATACAAATTTTGGCAGGTAACTGTAACTTCGATACTAATTATGACAGGTAACAGTAACTTCGATTCTAATTATGACAAGTAACTGTAACTTCGATACTAATTATGACAGGTAACTGTAACTTCGTTTCTAATTATGACAAGTAAATGTAATTTCGATACAAATTATGGCAGGTAACTGTAACTTCGATACTAATTATAACAGGTAACAGTAACTTCGATACTAATTATGACAAGTAACTATAACTTCGATACAAATTATGACAGGTAACTGTAACTTCGATACTAATTATGACAAGGAACTGTAATTTCGTTACAAATTAAGGCAGGTAACTGCAACTTCGTTACTAATTATGACAAGTAACTGTAATTTCGATACAAATTTTGGCAGGTAACTGTAACTTCGATACTAATTATGACAAGTCCCTGTAATTTCGATACAAATTATGGCAGGTAACTGTAACTTCCATACTAATTATGACAGGTAACAGTAACTTCGATACTAATTATGACAGGAAACTGTAACTTCGTTACAAATTATGACAAGTAACTGTAATTTCGATACAAATTATGACAGGTAACTGTAACTTCGTTACTAATTATGACAAGTAACAGTACCTTCGATGCTAATTATGACAGATAACTGTAACTTCGATACTAATTATGACAAGGAACTGTAATTTCGATACAAATTATGGCAGGTAACTGTAACTTCGTTACTAATATGACAAGTCTCTGTAATTTCGATACAAATTATGGCAGGTAACTGTAATTTCGATACTAATTATGACAGGTAACAGTAACTTCGATATTAATTATGACAGAAAAATGTAACTTCGTTACTAATTATGACAAGTAACTGTAATTTCGATACAAATTATGACAGGTAACTGTAACTTCGTTACTAATTATGACAAGTAACTGTAATTTCGATACAAATTATGGCAGGTAACAGTAACTTCGATACTAATTAGACAGGTAACAGTAACTTCGATACTAATTATGACAGGAAACTCTACCTTCGTTACTAATTATGACAAGTAACTGTAATTTTGAAAAAAAATTATGGTAGGTAACTGTAACTTCAATACTAATTATGACAGGTAACAGTAACTTCGATACTAATTATCACAGGTAACTGTAACTTCGTTACTAATTATGACAAGTAACTTTAATTTCGATAATAATTATGGCAGGTAACTGTAACTTCGTTACTAATTATGACAAGTAACTGTAATTTCGATACAAATTTTGGCAGGTAACTGTAACATCGATACTAATTATGACAGGTAACAGTAACTTCGATTCTAATTATGACAAGTAACTGTAACTTCGATACTAATTATGACAGGAAACTCTACCTTCGTTACTAATTATGACAAGTAACTGTAATTTTGATAAAAAATTATGGTAGGTAACTGTAACTTCAATACTAATTATGACAGGTAACAGTAACTTCGATACTAATTATGACAGGTAACTGTAACTACGTTACTAATTATGACAAGTCCCTGTAATTTCGATACAAATTATGGCAGGTAACTGTAACTTCGATACTAATTATGACAACTAAATGTAACTTCGATACTAATTATGACAGGTAACTGTATCTTCGTTACTAATTATGACAAGTAACTGTAATTTCGATACAAATTTTGGCAGGTAACTGTAACTTCGTTACTAATTATGACAGGTAACAGTAACTTCGATTCTAATTATGACAAGTAACTGTAACTTCGATACTAATTATGACAGGTAACTGTAACTTCGTTTCTAATTATGACAAGTAACTGTAATTTCGATACAAATTATGGCAGGTAACTGTAACTTCGATACTAATTATGTCAAGTAAATGTAACTTCGATACTAATTATAACAGGTAACTGTAACTTCGTTACTAATTATGACAAGTAACTGTAATTTCGATACAAATTTTGGCAGGTAACTGTAACTTCGATACTAATTATGACAGGTAACAGTAACTTCGATTCTAATTATGACAAGTAACTGTAACTTCGATACTAATTATGACAGGAAACTCTACCTTCGTTACTAATTATGACAAGTAACTGTAATTTTGATAAAAAATTATGGTAGGTAACTGTAACTTCAACACTAATTATGACAGGTAACAGTAACTTCGATACTAATTATGACAGGTAACTGTAACTACGTTACTAATTATGACAAGTCCCTGTAATTTCGATACAAATTATGGCAGGTAACTGTAACTTCGATACTAATTATGACAAGTAAATGTAACTTCGATACTAATTATGACAGGTAACTGTATCTTCGTTACTAATTATGACAAGTAACTGTAATTTCGATACAAATTTTGGCAGGTAACTGTAACTTCGATACTAATTATGACAGGTAACAGTAACTTCGATTCTAATTATGACAAGTAACTGTAACTTCGATACTAATTATGACAGGTGACTGTAACTTCCTTTCTAATTATGACAAGTAACTGTAATTTCGATACAAATTATGGCAGGTAACTGTAACTTCGATACTAATTATAACAGGTAACAGTAACTTCGATACTAATTATGACAAGTTACTATAACTTCGATACAAATTATGACAGGTAACTGTAACATCGATACTAATTATGACAAGTAACTGTAACTTCGATACTAATTATGACAGGTAACTGTAACTTCGTTACTAATTATGACAAGTAACTGTAATTTCGATACAAATTTTGGCAGGTAACTGTAACTTCGATACTTATTATGACAGGTAACAGTAACTTCGATACTAATTATGACAAGTAACTGTAACTTCGATACTATTTATGAGAGGTAACTGTAACTTCGGTACTAATTATGACAAGTAACTGTAATTTTGATACAAATTATGGCAGGTAACTGTAACTTCGATACTAATTATGACTGGTAACACTATCTTCGATACTAATTATGACAATTAACTATAACTTCGGTACAAATTATGACAGGTAACTGTAACTTCGATACTAATTATGACAAGAAACTCTAACTTCGTTACTAATTATGATAAGTAACTGTAATTTTGTTAAAAAATTATGGTAGGTAACTGTAACTTCAATACTAATTATGACAGGTAACAGTAACTTCGATACTAATTATGACAGGTAACTGTAACTTCGTTACTAATTATGACAAGTAACTTTAATTTCGATACTTATTATGGCAGGTAACTGTAACTTCGTTACTAATTATTACAATTCCCTGTAATTTCGATACAAATTATGGCAGGTAACTGGAATTTCGATACTAATTATGACAGGTAACAGTAACTTCGATACCAATTATGACAGGAAACTGTAACTTCGTTATTAATTATGACAAGTAACTGTAATTTCGATACAAATCATGACAGGTAACTGTAACTTCGTTACTAATTATGACAAGTAACTGTAATTTCGATACAAATTATGGCAGGTAAGAGTAACTTCGATACTAATTAGACGGGTAACAGTAACTTCGATACTAATTATGACAGGAAACTCTACCTTCGTTACTAATTATGACAAGTAACTGTAATTTTGATAAAAAATTATGGTAGGTAACTGTTACTTCAATACTAATTATGACAGGTAACAGTAACTTCGATACTAATTATGACAGGTAACTGTAACTACGTTACTAATTATGACAAGTCCCTGTAATTTCGATACAAATTATGGCAGGTAACTGTAACTTCGATACTAATTATGACAAGTAAATGTAACTTCGATACTAATTATGACAGGTAACTGTATCTTCGTTACTAATTATGACAAGTAACTGTAATTTCGATACAAATTTTGGCAGGTAACTGTCACTTCGATACTAATTATGACAGGTAACAGTAACTTCGATTCTAATTATGACAAGTAACTGTAACTTCGATACTAATTATGACAGGTAACTGTAACTTCGTTTCTAATTATGACAAGTAACTGTAATTTCGATACAAATTATGGCAGGTAACTGTAACTTCGATACTAATTATGACAGGTAACAGTAACTTCGATACTAATTATGACAAGTAACTATAACTTCGATACAAATTATGACAGGTAACTGTAACTTCGATACTAATTATGACAAGGAACTGTAATTTCGATACAAATTATGGCAGGTAACTGCAACTTCGTTACTAATTATGACAAGTAACTGTAATTTCGATACAAATTTTGGCAGGTAACTGTAACTTCGATACTAATTATGACAAGTCCCTGTAATTTCGATACAAATTATGGCAGGTAACTGTAACTTCCATAATAATTATGACAGGTAACAGTAACTTCGATACTAATTATGACAGGAAACTGTAACTTCGTTACAAATTATGACAAGTAACTGTAATTTCGATACAAATTATGACAGGTAACTGTAACTTCGTTACTAATTATGACCAGTAACAGTACCTTCGATGCTAATTATGACAGATAACTGTAACTTCGATACTAATTATGACAAGGAACTGTAATTTCGATACAAATTAAGGCAGGTAACTGTAACTTCGTTACTAATTATGACAAGTCCCTGTAATTTCGATACAAATTATGGCAGGTAACTGTTATTTCGATACTAATTATGACAGGTAACAGTAACTTCGATATTAATTATGACAGGAAACTGTAACTTCGTTACTAATTATGACAAGTAACTGTAATTTCGATACAAATTATGACAGGTAACTGTAACTTCGTTACTAATTATGACAAGTAACTGTAATTTCGATACAAATTATGGCAGGTAACAGTAACTTCGATACTAATTAGACAGGTAACAGTAACTTCGATACTAATTATGACAGGAAACTCTACCTTCGTTACTAATTATGACAAGTAACTGTAATTTTGATAAAAAATTATGGTAGGTAACTGTAACTTCAATACTAATTATGACAAGGAACTGTAATTTCGATACAAATTATGGCAGGTAACTGTAACTTCGTTACTAATTATGACAAGTAACTGTAATTTCGATACAAATTTTGGCAGGTAACTGTAACTTCGATACTAATTATGACAGGTAACAGTAACTTCGATACTAATTATGACAAGTAACTATAACTTCGATACAAATTATGACAGGTAACTGTAACTTCGATACTAATTATGACAAGAAACTCGAACTTCGTTACTAATTATGACAATTAACTGTAATTTTGATTAAAAAATTGGTAGGTAACTGTAACTTCAATACTAACTATGACAGGTAACAGTAACTTCGATACTAATTATGACAAGTAACTATAACTTCGATGCAAATTATGACAGGTAACTTTAATTTCGTTACTAATTATGACAGGTAACAGTAACGTCGATACTAATTATGACATGTAACAGTGCCTTCGATGCTTATTATGACAGGTAACTGTAACTTCGATTCTAATTATGACAAGTAACTGTCACTTCGATACTAATTATGACAGGTAACTGTAATCTCGTTACTAATTATCACAAGTAACTGTAATTTCGTTGCAAATTATGGCAGGTAATTGTAATTTCGATACTAATTATGACAGGTAACAGTAACTTCGATACTAATTATGACAAGTAACAGTAACTTCGATACCAATTATGACAAGTAACTGTAACTTCGATACTAATTATGACAGGTAACTGTAACTTCGTTACTAATTATGACAAGTAACTGTAATTTCGATACAAATTATGGCAGGTAGCTGTAACGTCGATACTAATTATGACAAGTAACAGTAACTTCGATACTAATTATGACAAGTAACTATAACTTCGATACAAATTATGACAGACAACTGTAACTTCGATACTAATTATGACAAGAATCTCTAACTTCGTTACTAACTATGACAAGTAACAGTAAATTTGATAAAAATTTTTGGTAGGTAACTGTAACTTCAATACTAATTATGACAGGTAACAGTAACTTCGATACTAATTAGGACAGGTAACTGTAACTTCGTTACTAATTATGACAAGTAACTTTAATTTCAATACTAATTATGGCAGTTAACTGTAACTTCGTTACTAATTATGACAAGTCCCTGTAATTTCGATACAAATTATGACAGGTAACTGTAACATCGATACTTATTATGACAGGTAACAGTAACTTCGATACTAATTATGACAAGTAACAGTAACTTCGATACTAATTACCACAAGTAACTGTAACTTCGATACTAATTATGACAGGTAACTGTAATTTCGTTACTAATTATGACAAGTAACTGTAATTTCGATACAAAATTTGGCAGGTAACTGTAACTTCGATACTAATTGTGACAAGTAACTGTAATTTCGTTACAAATTTTGGCAGGTAATTGTAATTTCGATACTAATTATGACAGGTAACAGTAACTTCGATACTAATTACGACAAGTAACAGTAACTTCCATACTAATTATGACAAGTAACTGTAACTTCGATACTAATTATGACAAGTAACTGTAACTTCGATACTAATTATGACAGGTAACTGTAACTTCGTTACTTATTATGACAAGTAACTGTAATTTCGATACAAATTTTGGCAGGTAACTGTAACTTCGATACTTATTATGACAAGTAACTGTAACTTCGATACTATTTATGACAGGTAACTGTAACTTCGTTACTAATTATGACAAGTAACTGTAATTTTGATACAAATTATGGCAGGTAACTGTAACTTCGATACTAATTATGACTGGTAACACTATCTTCGATACTAATTATGACAATTAACTATAACTTCGGTACAAATTATGACAGGTAACTGTAACTTCGATACTAATTATGACAAGAAACTCTAACTTCGTTACTAATTATGACAAGTAACTGTAATTTTGTTAAAAAATTATGGTAGGTAACTGTAACTTCAATACTAATTATGACAGGTAACAGTAACTTCGATACTAATTATGACAGGTAACTGTAACTTCGTTACTAATTATGACAAGTAACTTTAATTTCGATGCTTATTATGGCAGGTAACTGTAACTTCGTTACTAATTATTACAATTCCCTGTAATTTCCATACAAATTAAGGCAGGTAACTGGAATTTCGATACTAATTATGACAGGTAACAGTAACTTCGATACCAATTATGACAGGAAACTGTAACTTCGATTCTAATTATGACAATTAACTGTAACTTCGATACTAATTATGACAGGTAACTGTAACTTCGTTTCTAATTATGACAAGTAACTGTAATTTCGATACAAATTATGGCAGGTAACTGTAACTTCGACGAGACAGCTCCAGGAACACCACTACGAATTTGGAGAGGATCTGTTGATGGCCTTCCTGGACATCGAAAAGGCCTATGATAGTGTGTGCAGGGAGAAGGTTTGGAAAGCAATGGAAAACATGGGAGTGGAAAAAGAGACTGTAGGCAGAGTGAAGGAGATGTATTGTGGAAGTGTGAGTTGTGTGAAAGTTGGAGGGGAAAGAACAGACTGGTTCAGACAAATGAGTGGCCTGAAACAGGGTAGTGCACTGTCACCCCTTCTCTTTATTGTGGTTATGGACGAGGTAATGACACGGATAGCAGGAAAGATAGGAGAAGATAAGATGAAAGCAATGGTGTTTGCAGATGATCTCATGGTCTGGGGAAACAAGGAGGAGGAAATTCAGGAGCAACTGAAGGCTTGGGAAGAAACAGTGGGAGAGTACGGATGGAAGTTCAACATCAGTAAATGTGAGGTCCTGTTAACGACCAGGAAAAAGGACAGACCAATGAGTGGGATAACACTTGGAGGTGGACAGCTGAAGAAGGTGGAAAGTCTCAAGTACTTGGGAAGTATAGTGGAGGAAAATGGGAGAAATGACAAAGAGATTACGGAACGTGGCAGACAGGCAGAAGCATTTCTGAGAAGCATTAGGAGCTTAGTGTGGAATAAAGATGTCCCACAAAAAAGCAAGGAAGTGTTATACAGAAGCTACTATATCCCAATACTGACCTATGCTTCAGAAACGTGGACAATGAAGAAAAGAGACATAAGCAGAATACAGGCAGGTGAAATGAAGTTCTTGCGAAGTAGGATCGGAGTAACAAGAAGAGACAGGGTGAGGAATGAAAAGGTCAGGGAAATGGTGAAAGAGGAGCCCTTGCAAGGTAGGATTGAGACATCAAGACTGAGGTGGTATGGACACTTAAAGAGAATGGATGAGAAGAAGATTCCCAAGAGGATACATGAGATGCAGATGCAGAAGAAACGACCAAGGGGAAGACCAAGAGATAGATGGCTGAAAGGAGTGGAGGAATGTGTCAAGAAGAGAGGGGAGGACTGGACCAGAGTGACAGCGGAGAGGTGGTGGGAAGAAAGAACTAAGTGGCGAGGCTTATGTTCCAAACAGACCCAGCCTGGGGCTGGAAACTGTACAAGATGATGATGATGAACTGTAACTTCGATACTATTTATGACAGGTAACTGTAACTTCGGTACTAATTATGACAAGTAACTGTAATTTTGATACAAATTATGGCAGGTAACTGTAACTTCGATACTAATTATGACTGGTAACACTATCTTCGATACTAATTATGACAATTAACTATAACTTCGGTACAAATTATGACAGGTAACTGTAACTTCGATACTAATTATGACAAGAAACTCTAACTTCGTTACTAATTATGACAAGTAACTGTAATTTTGTTAAAAAATTATGGTAGGTAACTGTAACTTCAATACTAATTATGACAGGTAACAGTAACTTCGATACTAATTATGACAGGTAACTGTAACTTCGTTACTAATTATGACAAGTAACTTTAATTTCGATACTTATTATGGCAGGTAACTGTAACTTCGTTACTAATTATTACAATTCCCTGTAATTTCGATACAAATTATGGCAGGTAACTGGAATTTCGATACTAATTATGACAGGTAACAGTAACTTCGATACCAATTATGACAGGAAACTGTAACTTCGTTATTAATTATGACAAGTAACTGTAATTTCGATACAAATTATGACAGGTAACTGTAACTTCGTTACTAATTATGACAAGTAACTGTAATTTCGATACAAATTATGGCAGGTAAGAGTAACTTCGATACTAATTAGACGGGTAACAGTAACTTCGATACTAATTATGACAGGAAACTCTACCTTCGTTACTAATTATGACAAGTAACTGTAATTTTGATAAAAAATTATGGTAGGTAACTGTTACTTCAATACTAATTATGACAGGTAACAGTAACTTCGATACTAATTATGACAGGTAACTGTAACTACGTTACTAATTATGACAAGTCCCTGTAATTTCGATACAAATTATGGCAGGTAACTGTAACTTCGATACTAATTATGACAAGTAAATGTAACTTCGATACTAATTATGACAGGTAACTGTATCTTCGTTACTAATTATGACAAGTAACTGTAATTTCGATACAAATTTTGGCAGGTAACTGTCACTTCGATACTAATTATGACAGGTAACAGTAACTTCGATTCTAATTATGACAAGTAACTGTAACTTCGATACTAATTATGACAGGTAACTGTAACTTCGTTTCTAATTATGACAAGTAACTGTAATTTCGATACAAATTATGGCAGGTAACTGTAACTTCGATACTAATTATGACAGGTAACAGTAACTTCGATACTAATTATGACAAGTAACTATAACTTCGATACAAATTATGACAGGTAACTGTAACTTCGATACTAATTATGACAAGGAACTGTAATTTCGATACAAATTATGGCAGGTAACTGCAACTTCGTTACTAATTATGACAAGTAACTGTAATTTCGATACAAATTTTGGCAGGTAACTGTAACTTCGATACTAATTATGACAAGTCCCTGTAATTTCGATACAAATTATGGCAGGTAACTGTAACTTCCATAATAATTATGACAGGTAACAGTAACTTCGATACTAATTATGACAGGAAACTGTAACTTCGTTACAAATTATGACAAGTAACTGTAATTTCGATACAAATTATGACAGGTAACTGTAACTTCGTTACTAATTATGACCAGTAACAGTACCTTCGATGCTAATTATGACAGATAACTGTAACTTCGATACTAATTATGACAAGGAACTGTAATTTCGATACAAATTAAGGCAGGTAACTGTAACTTCGTTACTAATTATGACAAGTCCCTGTAATTTCGATACAAATTATGGCAGGTAACTGTTATTTCGATACTAATTATGACAGGTAACAGTAACTTCGATATTAATTATGACAGGAAACTGTAACTTCGTTACTAATTATGACAAGTAACTGTAATTTCGATACAAATTATGACAGGTAACTGTAACTTCGTTACTAATTATGACAAGTAACTGTAATTTCGATACAAATTATGGCAGGTAACAGTAACTTCGATACTAATTAGACAGGTAACAGTAACTTCGATACTAATTATGACAGGAAACTCTACCTTCGTTACTAATTATGACAAGTAACTGTAATTTTGATAAAAAATTATGGTAGGTAACTGTAACTTCAATACTAATTATGACAAGGAACTGTAATTTCGATACAAATTATGGCAGGTAACTGTAACTTCGTTACTAATTATGACAAGTAACTGTAATTTCGATACAAATTTTGGCAGGTAACTGTAACTTCGATACTAATTATGACAGGTAACAGTAACTTCGATACTAATTATGACAAGTAACTATAACTTCGATACAAATTATGACAGGTAACTGTAACTTCGATACTAATTATGACAAGAAACTCGAACTTCGTTACTAATTATGACAATTAACTGTAATTTTGATTAAAAAATTGGTAGGTAACTGTAACTTCAATACTAACTATGACAGGTAACAGTAACTTCGATACTAATTATGACAAGTAACTATAACTTCGATGCAAATTATGACAGGTAACTGTAATTTCGTTACTAATTATGACAGGTAACAGTAACGTCGATACTAATTATGACATGTAACAGTGCCTTCGATGCTTATTATGACAGGTAACTGTAACTTCGATTCTAATTATGACAAGTAACTGTCACTTCGATACTAATTATGACAGGTAACTGTAATCTCGTTACTAATTATCACAAGTAACTGTAATTTCGTTGCAAATTATGGCAGGTAATTGTAATTTCGATACTAATTATGACAGGTAACAGTAACTTCGATACTAATTATGACAAGTAACAGTAACTTCGATACCAATTATGACAAGTAACTGTAACTTCGATACTAATTATGACAGGTAACTGTAACTTCGTTACTAATTATGACAAGTAACTGTAATTTCGATACAAATTATGGCAGGTAGCTGTAACGTCGATACTAATTATGACAAGTAACAGTAACTTCGATACTAATTATGACAAGTAACTATAACTTCGATACAAATTATGACAGACAACTGTAACTTCGATACTAATTATGACAAGAATCTCTAACTTCGTTACTAACTATGACAAGTAACAGTAAATTTGATAAAAATTTTTGGTAGGTAACTGTAACTTCAATACTAATTATGACAGGTAACAGTAACTTCGATACTAATTAGGACAGGTAACTGTAACTTCGTTACTAATTATGACAAGTAACTTTAATTTCAATACTAATTATGGCAGTTAACTGTAACTTCGTTACTAATTATGACAAGTCCCTGTAATTTCGATACAAATTATGACAGGTAACTGTAACATCGATACTTATTATGACAGGTAACAGTAACTTCGATACTAATTATGACAAGTAACAGTAACTTCGATACTAATTACCACAAGTAACTGTAACTTCGATACTAATTATGACAGGTAACTGTAATTTCGTTACTAATTATGACAAGTAACTGTAATTTCGATACAAAATTTGGCAGGTAACTGTAACTTCGATACTAATTGTGACAAGTAACTGTAATTTCGTTACAAATTTTGGCAGGTAATTGTAATTTCGATACTAATTATGACAGGTAACAGTAACTTCGATACTAATTACGACAAGTAACAGTAACTTCCATACTAATTATGACAAGTAACTGTAACTTCGATACTAATTATGACAAGTAACTGTAACTTCGATACTAATTATGACAGGTAACTGTAACTTCGTTACTTATTATGACAAGTAACTGTAATTTCGATACAAATTTTGGCAGGTAACTGTAACTTCGATACTTATTATGACAAGTAACTGTAACTTCGATACTATTTATGACAGGTAACTGTAACTTCGTTACTAATTATGACAAGTAACTGTAATTTTGATACAAATTATGGCAGGTAACTGTAACTTCGATACTAATTATGACTGGTAACACTATCTTCGATACTAATTATGACAATTAACTATAACTTCGGTACAAATTATGACAGGTAACTGTAACTTCGATACTAATTATGACAAGAAACTCTAACTTCGTTACTAATTATGACAAGTAACTGTAATTTTGTTAAAAAATTATGGTAGGTAACTGTAACTTCAATACTAATTATGACAGGTAACAGTAACTTCGATACTAATTATGACAGGTAACTGTAACTTCGTTACTAATTATGACAAGTAACTTTAATTTCGATGCTTATTATGGCAGGTAACTGTAACTTCGTTACTAATTATTACAATTCCCTGTAATTTCCATACAAATTAAGGCAGGTAACTGGAATTTCGATACTAATTATGACAGGTAACAGTAACTTCGATACCAATTATGACAGGAAACTGTAACTTCGATTCTAATTATGACAATTAACTGTAACTTCGATACTAATTATGACAGGTAACTGTAACTTCGTTTCTAATTATGACAAGTAACTGTAATTTCGATACAAATTATGGCAGGTAACTGTAACTTCGATACTAATTATAACAGGTAACAGTAACTTCGATACTAATTATGACAAGTAACCATAACTTCGATATAAATTATGACAGGTAACTGTAACATCGATACTAATTATGGCAAGGAACTGTAATTTCGATACAAATTATGGCAGGTAACTGCAACTTCGGTACTAATTATGACAAGTAACTGTAATTTCGATACAAATTTTGGCAGGTAACTGTAACTTCGATACTAATTATGACAAGTCCCTGTAATTTCGATACAAATTATGGCAGGTAACTGTAACTTCCATACTAATTATGACAGGTAACAGTAACTTCGATACTAATTATGACAGGAAACTGTAACTTCGTTACAAATTATGACAAGTAACTGTAATTTCGATACAAATTATGACAGGTAACTGTAACTTCGTTACTAATTATGACAAGTAACAGTACCTTCGATGCTAATTATGACAGATAACTGTAACTTCGATACTAATTATGACAAGGAACTGTAATTTCGATACAAATTATGGCAGGTAACTGTAACTACGTTACTAATTATGACAAGTCCCTGTAATTTCGATACAAATTATGGCAGGTAACTGTAATTTCGATACTAATTAGACAGGTAACAGTAACTTCGATACTAATTATGACAGGAAACTCTACCTTCGTTACTAATTATGACAAGTAACTGTAATTTTGATAAAAAATTATGGTAGGTAACTGTAACTTCAATACTAATTATGACAAGGAACTGTAATTTCGATACAAATTATGGCAGGTAACTGTAACTTCGTTACTAATTATGACAAGTAACTGTAATTTCGATACAAATTTTGGCAGGTAACTGTAACTTCGATACTAATTATGACAGGTAACAGTAACTTCGATACTAATTATGACAAGTAACTGTAACTTCGATACTAATTATGACAGGTAACTGTAACTTCGTTACTAATTATGACAAGTAACTGTAATTTTGTTACAATTTATGGCAGGTAACTGTAACTTCGATACTAATTATGAGAGATAACAGTAACTTCGTTACTAATTATGACAAGTAACTATAACTTCGATACAAATTATGACAGGTAACTGTAACTTCGATACTAATTATGACAAGAAATTCGAACTTCGTTACTAATTATGACAATTAACTGTAATTTTGATTAAAAAATTGGTAGGTAACTGTAACTTCAATACTAATTATGACAGGTAACAGTAACTTCGATACTAATTATGACAAGTAACTATAACATCGATGCAAATTATGTTAGGTAACTGTAATTTCGTTACTAATTATGACAGGTAACAGTAACGTCGATACTAATTATGACATGTAACAGTGCCTTCGATGCTTATTATGACAGGTAACTGTAACTTCGATTCTAATTATGACAAGTAACTGTCACTTCGATACTAATTATGACAGGTAACTGTAATCTCGTTACTAATTATCACAAGTAACTGTAATTTCGTTGCAAATTATGGCAGGTAATTGTAATTTCGATACTAATTATGACAGGTAACAGTAACTTCGATACTAATTATGACAAGTAACAGTAACTTCGATACCAATTATGACAAGTAACTGTAACTTCGATACTAATTATGACAGGTAACTGTAACTTCGTTACTAATTATGACAAGTAACTGTAATTTCGATACAAATTATGGCAGGTAGCTGTAACGTCGATACTAATTATGACAAGTAACAGTAACTTCGATACTAATTATGACAAGTAACTATAACTTCGATACTAATTACCACAAGTAACTGTAACTTCGATACTAATTATGACAGGTAACTGTAATTTCGTTACTAATTATGACAAGTAACTGTAATTTCGATACAAAATTTGGCAGGTAACTGTAACTTCGATACTAATTATGACAAGTAACTGTAATTTCGTTACAAATTTTGGCAGGTAATTGTAATTTCGATACTAATTATGACAGGTAACAGTAACTTCGATACTAATTACGACAAGTAACAGTAACTTCCATACTAATTATGACAAGTAACTGTAACTTCGATACTAATTATGACAAGTAACTGTAACTTCGATACTAATTATGACAGGTAACTGTAACTTCGTTACTTATTATGACAAGTAACTGTAATTTCGATACAAATTTTGGCAGGTAACTGTAACTTCGGTACTTATTATGACAAGTAACTGTAACTTCGATACTATTTATGACAGGTAACTGTAACTTCGTTACTAATTATGACAAGTAACTGTAATTTTGATACAAATTATGGCAGGTAACTGTAACTTCGATACTAATTATGACTGGTAACACTATCTTCGATACTAATTATGACAATTAACTATAACTTCGGTACAAATTATGACAGGTAACTGTAACTTCGATACTAATTATGACAAGAAACTCTAACTTCGTTACTAATTATGACAAGTAACTGTAATTTTGTTAAAAAATTATGGTAGGTAACTGTAACTTCAATACTAATTATGACAGGTAACAGTAACTTCGATACTAATTATGACAGGTAACTGTAACTTCGTTACTAATTATGACAAGTAACTTTAATTTCGATGCTTATTATGGCAGGTAACTGTAACTTCGTTACTAATTATTACAATTCCCTGTAATTTCCATACAAATTAAGGCAGGTAACTGGAATTTCGATACTAATTATGACAGGTAACAGTAACTTCGATACCAATTATGACAGGAAACTGTAACTTCGTTACTAATTATGACAAGTAACTGTAATTTCGATACAAATTATGACAGGTAACTGTAACTTCGTTACTAATTATGACAAGTAACTGTAATTTCGATACAAATTATTGCAGGTAACAGTAACTTCGATACTAATTAGACAGGTAACAGTAACTTCGATACTAATTATGACAGGAAACTCTACCTTCGTTACTAATTATGACAAGTAACTGTAATTTTGATAAAAAATTATGGTAGGTAACTGTAACTTCAATACTAATTATGACAGGTAACAGTAACTTCGATACTAATTATGACAGGTAACTGTAACTACGTTACTAATTATGACAAGTCCCTGTAATTTCGATACAAATTATGGCAGGTAACTGTAACTTCGATACTAATTATGACAAATAATGTAACTTCGATACTAATTATGACAGGTAACTGTATCTTCGTTACTAATTATGACAAGTGACTGTAATTTCGATACAAATTTTGGCAGGTAACTGTAACTTCGATACTAATTATGACAGGTAACAGTAACTTCGATTCTAATTATGACAAGTAACTGTAACTTCGATACTAATTATGACAGGTAACTGTAACTTCGTTTCTAATTATGACAAGTAACTGTAATTTCGATACAAATTATGGCAGGTAACTGTAACTTCGATACAAATTATGACAGGTAACAGTAACTTCGATACTAATTATGACAAGTAACTATAACTTCGATACAAATTATGACAGGTAACTGTAACTTCGATACTAATTATGACAAGGAGCTGTAATTTCGATACAAATTATGGCAGGTAACTGCAACTTCGTTACTAATTATGATAAGTAACTGTAATTTCGATACAAATTTTGGCAGGTAACTGTAACTTCGATACTAATTATGACAAGTCCCTGTAATTTCGATACAAATTATGGCAGGTAACTGTAACTTCCATAATAATTATGACAGGTAACAGTAACTTCGATACTAATTATGACAGGAAACTGTAACTTCGTTACTAATTATGACAAGTAACTGTAATTTCGATACAAATTATGACAGGTAACTGTAACTTCGTTACTAATTATGACAAGTAACTGTAATTTCGATACAAATTATGGCAGGTAACAGTAACTTCGATACTAATTAGACAGGTAACAGTAACATCGATACTAATTATGACAGGAAACTCTACCTTCGTTACAAATTATGACAAGTAACAGTAATTTTGAAAAAAAATTATGGTAGGTAACTGTAACTTCAATACTAATTATGACAGGTAACAGTAACTTCGATACTTATTATGACAGGTAACTGTAACTACGTTACTAATTATGACAAGTCCCTGTAATTTCGATACAAATTATGGCAGGTAACTGTAACGTCGATACTAATTATGACAAGTAAATGTAACTTCGATACTAATTATGACAGGTAACTGTATCTTGGTTACTAATTATGACAAGTAACTGTAATTTCGATACAAATTTTGGCAGGTAACTGTAACTTCGATACTAATTATGACAGGTAACAGTAACTTCGATTCTAATTATGACAATTAACTGTAACTTCGATACTAATTATGACAGGTAACTGTAACTTCGTTTCTAATTATGACAAGTAACTGTAATTTCGATACAAATTATGGCAGGTAACTGTAACTTCGATACTAATTATAACAGGTAACAGTAACTTCGATACTAATTATGACAAGTAACTATAACTTCGATACAAATTATGACAGGTAACTGTAACATCGATACTAATTATGGCAAGGAACTGTAATTTCGATACAAATTATGGCAGGTAACTGCAACTTCGGTACTAATTATGACAAGTAACTGTAATTTCGATACAAATTTTGGCAGGTAACTGTAACTTCGATACTAATTATGACAAGTCCCTGTAATTTCGATACAAATTATGGCAGGTAACTGTAACTTCCATACTAATTATGACAGGTAACAGTAACTTCGATACTAATTATGACAGGAAACTGTAACTTCGTTACAAATTATGACAAGTAACTGTAATTTCGATACAAATTATGACAGGTAACTGTAACATCGTTACTAATTATGACAAGTAACAGTACCTTCGATGCTAATTATGACAGATAACTGTAACTTCGATACTAATTATGACAAGGAACTGTAATTTCGATACAAATTATGGCAGGTAACTGTAACTTCGTTACTAATTATGACAAGTCCCTGTAATTTCGATACAAATTATGGCAGGTAACTGTAATTTCGATACTAATTAGACAGGTAACAGTAACTTCGATAATAATTATGACAGGAAACTCTACCTTCGTTACTAATTATGACAAGTAACTGTAATTTTGATAAAAAATTATGGTAGGTAACTGTAACTTCAATACTAATTATGACAAGGAACTGTAATTTCGATACAAATTATGGCAGGTAACTGTAACTTCGTTACTAATTATGACAAGTAACTGTAATTTCGATACAAATTTTGGCAGGTAACTGTAACTTCGATACTAATTATGACAGGTAACAGTAACTTCGATACTAATTATGACAAGTAACTGTAACTTCGATACTAATTATGACAGGTAACTGTAACTTCGTTACTAATTATGACAAGTAACTGTAATTTTGTTACAATTTATGGCAGGTAACTGTAACTTCGATACTAATTATGACAGATAACAGTAACTTCGTTACTAATTATGACAAGTAACTATAACTTCGATACAAATTATGACAGGTAACTGTAACTTCGATACTAATTATGACAAGAAACTCGAACTTCGTTACTAATTATGACAATTAACTGTAATTTTGATTAAAAAATTGGTAGGTAACTGTAACTTCAATACTAATTATGACAGGTAACAGTAACTTCGATACTAATTATGACAAGTAACTATAACATCGATGCAAATTATGACAGGTAACTGTAATTTCGTTACTAATTATGACAGGTAACAGTAACGTCGATACTAATTATGACATGTAACAGTGCCTTCGATGCTTATTATGACAGGTAACTGTAACTTCGATTCTAATTATGACAAGTAACTGTCACTTCGATACTAATTATGACAGGTAACTGTAATCTCGTTACTAATTATCACAAGTAACTGTAATTTCGTTGCAAATTATGGCAGGTAATTGTAATTTCGATACTAATTATGACAGGTAACAGTAACTTCGATACTAATTATGACAAGTAACAGTAACTTCGATACCAATTATGACAAGTAACTGTAACTTCGATACTAATTATGACAGGTAACTGTAACTTCGTTACTAATTATGACAAGTAACTGTAATTTCGATACAAATTATGGCAGGTAGCTGTAACGTCGATACTAATTATGACAAGTAACAGTAACTTCGATACTAATTATGACAAGTAACTATAACTTCGATACAAATTATGACAGACAACTGTAACTTCGATACTAATTATGACAAGAATCTCTAACTTCGTTACTAACTATGACAAGTAACTGTAAATTTGATAAAAAATTTTGGTAGGTAACTGTAACTTCAATACTAATTATGACAGGTAACAGTAACTTCGATACTAATTAGGACAGGTAACTGTAACTTCGTTACTAATTATGACAGGTAACTGTAACTTCGATACTAATTATGACAGGTAACTGTAACTTCGTTACTTATTATGACAAGTAACTGTAATTTCGATACAAATTTTGGCAGGTAACTGTAACTTCGATACTAATTACCACAAGTAACTGTAACTTCGATACTAATTATGACAGGTAACTGTAATTTCGTTACTAATTATGACAAGTAACTGTAATTTCGATACAAAATTTGGCAGGTAACTGTAACTTCGATACTAATTATGACAAGTAACTGTAATTTCGTTACAAATTTTGGCAGGTAATTGTAATTTCGATACTAATTATGACAGGTAACAGTAACTTCGATACTAATTACGACAAGTAACAGTAACTTCCATACTAATTATGACAAGTAACTGTAACTTCGATACTAATTATGACAAGTAACTGTAACTTCGATACTAATTATGACAGGTAACTGTAACTTCGTTACTTATTATGACAAGTAACTGTAATTTCGATACAAATTTTGGCAGGTAACTGTAACTTCGGTACTTATTATGACAAGTAACTGTAACTTCGATACTATTTATGACAGGTAACTGTAACTTCGTTACTAATTATGACAAGTAACTGTAATTTTGATACAAATTATGGCAGGTAACTGTAACTTCGATACTAATTATGACTGGTAACACTATCTTCGATACTAATTATGACAATTAACTATAACTTCGGTACAAATTATGACAGGTAACTGTAACTTCGATACTAATTATGACAAGAAACTCTAACTTCGTTACTAATTATGACATGTAACTGTAATTTTGTTAAAAAATTATGGTAGGTAACTGTAACTTCAATACTAATTATGACAGGTAACAGTAACTTCGATACTAATTATGACAGGTAACTGTAACTTCGTTACTAATTATGACAAGTAACTTTAATTTCGATGCTTATTATGGCAGGTAACTGTAACTTCGTTACTAATTATTACAATTCCCTGTAATTTCCATACAAATTAAGGCAGGTAACTGGAATTTCGATACTAATTATGACAGGTAACAGTAACTTCGATACCAATTATGACAGGAAACTGTAACTTCGTTACTTATTATGACAAGTAACTGTAATTTCGATACAAATTATGACAGGTAACTGTAACTTCGTTACTAATTATGACAAGTAACTGTAATTTCGATACAAATTATTGCAGGTAACAGTAACTTCGATACTAATTAGACAGGTAACAGTAACTTCGATACTAATTATGACAGGAAACTCTACCTTCGTTACTAATTATGACAAGTAACTGTAATTTTGATAAAAAATTATGGTAGGTAACTGTAACTTCAATACTAATTATGACAGGTAACAGTAACTTCGATACTAATTATGACAGGTAACTGTAACTACGTTACTAATTATGACAAGTCCCTGTAATTTCGATACAAATTATGATAGGTAACTGTAACTTCGATACTAATTATGACAAGTAAATGTAACTTCGATACTAATTATGACAGGTAACTGTATCATCGTTACTAATTATGACAAGTAACTGTAATTTCGATACAAATTTTGGCAGGTAACTGTAACTTCGATACTAATTATGACAGGTAACAGTAACTTCGATTCTAATTATGACAAGTAACTGTAACTTCGATACTAATTATGACAGGTAACTGTAACTTCGTTTCTAATTATGACAAGTAACTGTAATTTCGATACAAATTATGGCAGGTAACTGTAACTTCGATACAAAGTATGACAGGTAACAGTAACTTCGATACTAATTATGACAAGTAACTATAACTTCGATACAAATTATGACAGGTAACTGTAACTTCGATACTAATTATGACAAGGAACTGTAATTTCGATACAAATTATGGCAGGTAACTGCAACTTCGTTTCTAATTATGACAAGTAACTGTAATTTCGATACAAATTTTGACAGGTAACTGTAACTTCGATACTAATTATGACAAGTCCCTGTAATTTCGATACAAATTATGGCAGGTAACTGTAACTTCCATAATAATTATGACAGGTAACAGTAACTTCGATACTAATTATGACAGGAAACTGTAACTTCGTTACTAATTATGACAAGTAACTGTAATTTCGATACAAATTATCACAGGTAACTGTAACTTCGTTACTAATTATGACAAGTAACTGTAATTTCGATACAAATTATGGCAGGTAACAGTAACTTCGATACTAATTAGACAGGTAACAGTAACTTCGATACTAATTATGACATGAAACTCTACCTTCGTTACAAATTATGACAAGTAACAGTAATTTTGAAAAAAAATTATGGTAGGTAACTGTAACTTCAATACTAATTATGACAGGTAACAGTAACTTCGATACTTATTATGACAGGTAACTGTAACTACGTTACTAATTATGACAAGTCCCTGTAATTTCGATACAAATTATGGCAGGTAACTGTAACGTCGATACTAATTATGACAAGTAAATGTAACTTCGATACTAATTATGACAGGTAACTGTATCTTGGTTACTAATTATGACAAGTAACAGTAATTTCGATACAAATTTTGGCAGGTAACTGTAACTTCGATACTAATTATGACAGGTAACAGTAACTTCGATTCTAATTATGACAATTAACTGTAACTTCGATACTAATTATGACAGGTAACTGTAACTTCGTTTCTAATTATGACAAGTAACTGTAATTTCGATACAAATTATGGCAGGTAACTGTAACTTCGATACTAATTATAACAGGTAACAGTAACTTCGATACTAATTATGACAAGTAACTATAACTTCGATACAAATTATGACAGGTAACTGTAACATCGATACTAATTATGGCAAGGAACTGTAATTTCGATACAAATTATGGCAGGTAACTGCAACTTCGGTACTAATTATGACAAGTAACTGTAATTTCGATACAAATTTTGGCAGGTAACTGTAACTTCGATACTAATTATGACAAGTCCCTGTAATTTCGATACAAATTATGGCAGGTAACTGTAACTTCCATACTAATTATGACAGGTAACAGTAACTTCGATACTAATTATGACAGGAAACTGTAACTTCGTTACAAATTATGACAAGTAACTGTAATTTCGATACAAATTATGACAGGTAACTGTAACTTCGTTACTAATTATGACAAGTAACAGTACCTTCGATGCTAATTATGACAGATAACTGTAACTTCGATACTAATTATGACAAGGAACTGTAATTTCGATACAAATTATGGCAGGTAACTGTAACTTCGTTACTAATTATGACAAGTCCCTGTAATTTCGATACAAATTATGGCAGGTAACTGTAATTTCGATACTAATTATGACAGGTAACAGTAACATCGATATTAATTATGACAGGAAACTGTAACTTCGTTACAAATTATGACAAGTCCCTGTAATTTCGATACAAATTATGGCAGGTAACTGTAACTTCGATACTAATTATGACAAGTAACTGTAATTTCGATACAAATTATGGCAGGTAACAGTAACTTCGATACTAATTATGACAGGTAACAGGAACTTCGATACTAATTATGACAGGAAACTCTACCTTCGTTACTAATTATGACAAGTAACTGTAATTTTGATAAAAAATTATGGTAGGTAACTGTAACTTCAATACTAATTATGACAGGTAACAGTAACTTCGATACTAAATATCACAGGTAACTGTAACTTCGTTTATAATTATGACAAGTAACTTTAATTATGATACTAATTATGGCAGGTAACTGTAACTTCGTTACAAATTATGACAAGTCCCTGTAATTTCGATACAAATTATGGCAGGTAACTGTAACTTCGATACTAATTATGACAAGTAAATGTAACTTCGATACTAATTATTACAGGTAACTGTAACTTCGTTACTAATTATGACAAGTAACTGTAATTTCGATTCAAATTTTGGCAGGTAACTGTAACTTCGATACTTATTATGACAGGTAACAGTAACTTCGATTCTGATTATGACAAGTAACTGTAACTTCGATACTAATTATGACAGGTAACTGTAACTTCGTTACTAATTATGACAAGTTACTGTAATTTCGATACAAATTATGGCAGGTAACTGCAACTTCGATACTAATTATGACCGGTAACAGTAACTTCGATACTAATTATGACATGTAACTATAACTTCGATACAAATTATGACAGGTAACTGTAACTTCGATACTAATTATGACAAGAAACTCTAACTTCGTTACTAATTATGACAAGTGACTGTAATTTTGATAAAAAATTATGGTAGGTAACTGTAACTTCAATACTAATTATGACAGGTAACAGTAACGTCGATACTAATTATGACAAGTAACAGTACCTTCGATGCTAATTGTGACAGGTAACTGTAACTTCGATACTAATTATGACAATGAACTGTAATTTCGATACAAATTATGGCAGGTAACTGTAACTTCGTTACTAATTATGACAAGTAACTGTAATTTCGATACTAATTTTGGCAGATAACTGTAACGTCGATACTAATTATTACAAGTCCCTGTAATTTCGATACAAATTATGGCAGGTAACTGTAACATCCATACTAATTATGACAGGTAACAGTAAATTCGGTACTAATTATGACAGGAAACTGTAACTTCGTAACTAATTATAACAAGTAACTGTAATTTTGATACAAATTATGATAGGTAACTGTAACTTCGTTACTAATTATGACAAGTAACAGTACCTTCGATGCTAATTATGACAGGTAACTGTAACTTCGATACTAATTATGACAAGGAACTGTAATTTCGATAAAAATTATGGCAGGTAACTGTAACTTCGTTACTAATTATGAGAAGTAACTGTAATTTCGATACAAATTTTGGCAGGTAACTGTAACTTCGATACTAATTATGACAGGTAACAGTAACTTCGATACTAATTATGACAAGTAACTATAACTTCGATACAAATTATGACAGGTATCTGTAACTTCGATACTAATTATGACAGGTAACAGTAACTTCGATACTAATTATGACAAGTAACTATAACTTCGATACAAATTATGACAGGTAACTGTAACTTCGATACTAATTATGACAAGGAACTGTAATTTCGATACAAATTATGGCAGGTAACTGCAACTTCGTTACTAATTATGACAAGTAACTGTAATTTCGATACAAATTTTGGCAGGTAACTGTAACTTCGATACTAATTATGACAAGTCCCTGTAATTTCGATACAAATTATGGCAGGTAACTGTATTTTCGTTACTAATTATGACAAGTAACTGTAATTTCGATACAAATTTTGGCAGGTAACTGTAACTTCGATACTAATTATGACAGGTAACAGTAACTTCGATTCTAATTATGACAAGTAACTGTAACGTCGATACTAATTATGACAGGTAACTGTAACTTCGTTTCTAATTATGACAAGTAACTGTAACTTCGATACTAATTATGACAGGTAACTGTAACTTCGTTTCTAATTATGACAAGTAACTGTAATTTCGATACAAATTATGGCAGGTAACTGTAACTTCGATACAAATTATGACAGGTAACAGTAACTACGATACTAATTATGACAAGTAACTGTAACTTCGATACAAATTATGACAGGTAACTGTAACTTCGATACTAATTATGACAAGGAACTGTAATTTCGATACAAATTATGGCAGGTAACTGTTACTTCGATACTAATTATGACAAGTCCCTGTAATTTCGATACAAATTATGGCAGGTAACTGTAACTTCCATAATAATTATGACAGGTAACAGTAACTTCGATACTAATTATGACAGGAAACTGTAACTTCGTTACTAATTATGACAAGTAACTGTAATTTCGATACAAATTATGACAGGTAACTGTAACTTCGTTACTAATTATGACAATTAACTGTAATTTCGATACAAATTATGGCAGGTAACAGTAACTTCGATACTAATTAGACAGGTAACAGTAACTTCGATACTAATTATGACAGGAAACTCTACCTTCGTTACTAATTATGACAAGTAACAGTAATTTTGAAAAAAAATTATGGTAGGTAACTGTAACTTCAATACTAATTATGACAGGTAACAGTAACTTCGATACTTATTATGACAGGTAACTGTAACTACGTTACTAATTATGACAAGTCCCTGTAATTTCGATACAAATTATAGCAGGTAACTGTATCTTCGATGCTAATTATGACAGGTAACTGTATCTTCGTTACTAATTATGACAAGTAACTGTAATTTCGATACAAATTTTGGCAGGTAACTGTAACTTCGATACTAATTATGACAGGTAACAGTAACTTCGATTCTAAGTATGACAATTAACTGTAACTTCGATACTAATTATGAGAGGTAACTGTAACTTCGTTTCTAATTATGACAAGTAACTGTAATTTCGATACAAATTATGGCAGGTAACTGTAACTTCGATACTAATTATAACAGGTAACAGTAACTTCGATACTAATTATGACAAGTAACTATAACTTCGATACAAATTATGACAGGTAACTGTAACATCGATACTAATTATGACAAGGAACTGTAATTTCGATACAAATTATGGCAGGTAACTGCAACTTCGTTACTAATTATGACAAGTAACTGTAATTTCGATACAAATTTTGGCAGGTAACTGTAACTTCCATACTAATTATGACAAGTCCCTGTAATTTCGATACAAATTATGGCAGGTAACTGTAACTTCCATACTAATTATGACAGGTAACAGTAACTTCGATACTAATTATGACAGGAAAATGTAACTTCGTTACAAATTATGACAAGTAACTGTAATTTCGATACAAATTATGACAGGTAACTGTAACTTCGTTACTAATTATGACAAGTAACAGTACCTTCGATGCTAATTATAACAGATAACTGTAACTTCGATACTAATTATGACAAGGAACTGTAATTTCGATACAAATTATGGCAGGTAACTGTAACTTCGTTACTAATTATGACAAGTCCCTGTAATTTCGATACAAATTATGGCAGGTAACTGTAATTTCGATACTAATTATGACAGGTAACAGTAACTTCGATATTAATTATGACAGGAAACTGTAACTTCGTTACAAATTATGACAAGTCCCTGTAATTTCGATACAAATTATGGCAGGTAACTGTAACATCGATACTAATTATGACAAGTAACTGTAATTTCGATACAAATTATGGCAGGTAACAGTAACTTCGATACTAATTATGACAGGTAACAGGAACTTCGATACTAATTATGACAGGAAACTCTACCTTCGTTACTAATTATGACAAGTAACTGTAATTTTGATAAAAAATTATGGTAGGTAACTGTAACTTCAATACTAATTATGACAGGTAACAGTAACTTCGATACTAAATATCACAGGTAACTGTAACTTCGTTTATAATTATGACAAGTAACTTTAATTTCGATACTAATTATGGCAGGTAACTGTAACTTCGTTACAAATTATGACAAGTCCCTGTAATTTCGATACAAATTATGGCAGGTAACTGTAACTTCGATACTAATTATGACAAGTAAATGTAACTTCGATACTTATTATTACAGGTAACTGTAACTTCGTTACTAATTATGACAAGTAACTGTAATTTCGATTCAAATTTTGGCAGGTAACTGTAACTTCGATACTTATTATGACAGGTAACAGTAACTTCGATTCTGATTATGACAAGTAACTATAACTTCGATACAAATTATGACAGGTAACTGTAACTTCGATACTAATTATGACAAGAAACTCTAACTTCGTTACTAATTATGACAAGTAACTGTAATTTTGATAAAAAAATATGGTAGGTAACTGTAACTTCAATACTAATTATGACAGGTAACAGTAACGTCGATACTAATTATGACAAGTAACAGTACCTTCGATGCTAATTGTGACAGGTAACTGTAACTTCGATACTAATTATGACAATGAACTGTAATTTCGATACAAATTATGGCAGGTAACTGTAACTTCGTTACTAATTATGACAAGTAACTGTAATTTCGATACTAATTTTGGCAGATAACTGTAACTTCGATACTAATTATAACAAGTCCCTGTAATTTCGATACAAATTATGGCAGGTAACTGTAACTTCCCTACTAATTATGACAGGTAACAGTAAATTCGATACTAATTATGACAGGAAACTGTAACTTCGTTACTAATTATAACAAGTAACTGTAATTTCGATACAAATTATGACAGGTAACTGTAACTTCGTTACTAATTATGACAAGTAACAGTACCTTCGATGCTAATTATGACAGGTAACTGTAACTTCGATACTAATTATGACAAGGAACTGTAATTTCGATAAAAATTATGGCAGGTAACTGTAACTTCGTTACTAATTATGAGAAGTAACTGTAATTTCGATACAAATTTTGGCAGGTAACTGTAACTTCGATACTAATTATGACAGGTATTAGTAACTTCGATACTAATTATGACAAGTAACTATAACTTCGATACAAATTATGACAGGTATCTGTAACTTCGATACTAATTATGACAGGTAACAGTAACTTCGATACTAATTATGACAAGTAACTATAACTTCGATACAAATTATGACAGGTAACTGTAACTTCGATACTAATTATGACAAGGAACTGTAATTTCGATACAAATTATGGCAGGTAACTGCAACTTCGTTACTAATTATGACAAGTAACTGTAATTTCGATACAAATTTTGGCAGGTAACTGTAACTTCGATACTAATTATGACAAGTCCCTGTAATTTCGATACAAATTATGGCAGGTAACTGTATTTTCGTTACTAATTATGACAAGTAACTGTAATTTCGATACAAATTTTGGCAGGTAACTGTAACTTCGATACTAATTATGACAGGTAACAGTAACTTCGATTCTAATTATGACAAGTAACTGTAACTTCGATACTAATTATGACAGGTAACTGTAACTTCGTTTCTAATTATGACAAGTAACTGTAATTTCGATACAAATTTTGGCAGGTAACTGTAACTTCGATACTAATTATGACAAGTCCCTGTAATTTCGATACAAATTATGGCAGGTAACTGTAACTTCCATAATAATTATGACAGGTAACTGTAACTTCGTTTCTAATTATGACAAGTAACTGTAATTTCGATACAAATTATGGCAGGTAACTGTAACTTCGTTACTAATTATGACAAGTAACTGTAATTTCGATACTAATTTTGGCAGATAACTGTAACTTCGATACTAATTATTACAAGTCCCTGTAATTTCGATACAAATTATGGCAGGTAACTGTAACTTCCATACTAATTATGACAGGTAACAGTAAATTCGATATTAATTATGACAGGAAACTGTAACTTCGTTACTAATTATAACAAGTAACTGTAATTTCGATACAAATTATGACAGGTAACTGTAACTTCGTTACTAATTATGACAAGTAACAGTACCTTCGATGCTAATTATGACAGGTAACTGTAACTTCGATACTAATTATAACAAGTAACTGTAATTTCGATACAAATTATGACAAGTAACTGTAATTTCGATACAAATTATGGCAGGTAACTGTAACTTCGATACTAATTATAACAGGTAACAGTAACTTCGATACTAATTATGACAAGTAACTATAACGTCGATACAAATTATGACAGGTAACTGTAACATCGATACTAATTATGACAAGGAACTGTAATTTCGATACAAATTATGGCAGGTAACTGCAACTTCGTTACTAATTATGACAAGTAACTGTAATTTCGATACAAATTTTGGCAGGTAACTGTAACTTCCATACTAATTATGACAAGTCCCTGTAATTTCGATACAAATTATGGCAGGTAACTGTAACTTCCATACTAATTATGACAGGTAACAGTAACTTCGATACTAATTATGACAGGAAAATGTAACTTCGTTACAAATTATGACAAGTAACTGTAATTTCGATACAAATTATGACAGGTAACTGTAACTTCGTTACTAATTATGACAAGTAACAGTACCTTCGATGCTAATTATAACAGATAACTGTAACTTCGATACTAATTATGACAAGGAACTGTAATTTCGATACAAATTATGGCAGGTAACTGTAACTTCGTTACTAATTATGACAAGTCCCTGTAATTTCGATACAAATTATGGCAGGTAACTGTAATTTCGATACTAATTATGACAGGTAACAGTAACTTCGATATTAATTATGACAGGAAACTGTAACTTCGTTACAAATTATGACAAGTCCCTGTAATTTCGATACAAATTATGGCAGGTAACTGTAACATCGATACTAATTATGACAAGTAACTGTAATTTCGATACAAATTATGGCAGGTAACAGTAACTTCGATACTAATTATGACAGGTAACAGGAACTTCGATACTAATTATGACAGGAAACTCTACCTTCGTTACTAATTATGACAAGTAACTGTAATTTTGATAAAAAATTATGGTAGGTAACTGTAACTTCAATACTAATTATGACAGGTAACAGTAACTTCGATACTAAATATCACAGGTAACTGTAACTTCGTTTATAATTATGACAAGTAACTTTAATTTCGATACTAATTATGGCAGGTAACTGTAACTTCGTTACAAATTATGACAAGTCCCTGTAATTTCGATACAAATTATGGCAGGTAACTGTAACTTCGATACTAATTATGACAAGTAAATGTAACTTCGATACTTATTATTACAGGTAACTGTAACTTCGTTACTAATTATGACAAGTAACTGTAATTTCGATTCAAATTTTGGCAGGTAACTGTAACTTCGATACTTATTATGACAGGTAACAGTAACTTCGATTCTGATTATGACAAGTAACTGTAACCTCGATACTAATTATGACAGGTAACTGTAACTTCGTTACTAATTATGACAAGTTACTGTAATTTCGATACAAATTATGGCAGGTAACTGCAACTTCGATACTAGTTATGACCGGTAACAGTAACTTCGATACTAATTATGACATGTAACTATAACTTCGATACAAATTATGACAGGTAACTGTAACTTCGATACTAATTATGACAAGAATCTCTAACTTCGTTACTAATTATGACAAGTAACTGTAATTTTGACAAAAAATTATGGTAGGTAACTGTAACTTCAATACTAATTATGACAGGTAACAGTAACGTCGATACTAATTATGACAAGTAACAGTACCTTCGATGCTAATTGTGACAGGTAACTGTAACTTCGATACTAATTATGACAATGAACTGTAATTTCGATACAAATTATGGCAGGTAACTGTAACTTCGTTACTAATTATGACAAGTAACTGTAATTTCGATACTAATTTTGGCAGATAACTGTAACTTCGATACTAATTATTACAAGTCCCTGTAATTTCGATACAAATTATGGCAGGTAACTGTAACTTCCCTACTAATTATGACAGGTAACAGTAAATTCGATACTAATTATGACAGGAAACTGTAACTTCGTTACTAATTATAACAAGTAACTGTAATTTCGATACAAATTATGACAGGTAACTGTAACTTCGTTACTAATTATGACAAGTAACAGTACCTTCGATGCTAATTATGACAGGTAACTGTAACTTCGATACTAATTATGA
Organism: Meconema thalassinum; assembly: GCA_946902985.2. Lineage (NCBI taxonomy): Eukaryota > Metazoa > Arthropoda > Insecta > Orthoptera > Tettigoniidae > Meconema > Meconema thalassinum. The sequence goes on from CAMPQE020000221.1 coordinate 83,677, forward strand.
CAAGGAACTGTAATTTCGATAAAAATTATGGCAGGTAACTGTAACTTCGTTACTAATTATGAGAAGTAACTGTAATTTCGATACAAATTTTGGCAGGTAACTGTAACTTCGATACTAATTATGACAGGTATTAGTAACTTCGATACTAATTATGACAAGTAACTATAACTTCGATACAAATTATGACAGGTATCTGTAACTTCGATACGAATTATGACAGGTAACAGTAACTTCGATACTAATTATGACAAGTAACTATAACTTCGATACAAATTATGACAGGTAACTGTAACTTCGATACTAATTATGACAAGGAACTGTAATTTCGATACAAATTATGGCAGGTAACTGCAACTTCGTTACTAATTATGACAAGTAACTGTAATTTCGATACAAATTTTGGCAGGTAACTGTAACTTCGATACTAATTATGACAAGTCCCTGTAATTTCGATACAAATTATGGCAGGTAACTGTATTTTCGTTACTAATTATGACAAGTAACTGTAATTTCGATACAAATTTTGGCAGGTAACTGTAACTTCGATACTAATTATGACAGGTAACAGTAACTTCGATTCTAATTATGACAAGTAACTGTAACTTCGATACTAATTATGACAGGTAACTGTAACTTCGTTTCTAATTATGACAAGTAACTGTAATTTCGATACAAATTTTGGCAGGTAACTGTAACTTCGATACTAATTATGACAAGTCCCTGTAATTTCGATACAAATTATGGCAGGTAACTGTAACTTCCATAATAATTATGACAGGTAACTGTAACTTCGTTTCTAATTATGACAAGTAACTGTAATTTCGATACAAATTATGGCAGGTAACTGTAACTTCGATACTAATTATGACAGGTAACAGTAACTTCGATACTAATTATGACAAGTAACTATAACTTCGATACAAATTATGACAGGTAACTGTAACTTCGATACTAATTAAGACAAGGAACTGTAATTTCGATACAAATTATGGCAGGTAACTGCAACTTCGTTACTAATTATGACAAGTAACTGTAATTTCGATAAAAATTTTGGCAGGAAACTGTAACTTCGATACTAATTATGACAAGTCCCTGTAATTTCGATACAAATTATGGCAGGTAACTGTAACTTCCATAATAATTATGACAGGTAACAGTAACTTCGATACTAATTATGACAGGAAACTGTAACTTCGTTACAAATTATGACAAGTAACTGTAATTTCGATACAAATTATGACAGGTAACTGTAACTTCGTTACTAATTATGACAAGCAACAGTACCTTCGATGCTAATTATGACAGATAACTGTAACTTCGATACTAATTATGACAAGGAACTGTAATTTCGATACAAATTATGGCAGGTAACTGTAACTTCGTTACTAATTATGACAAGTCCCTGTAATTTCGATACAAATTATGGCAGGTAACTGTAATTTCGATACTAATTATGACAGGTAACAGTAACTTCGATATTATTTATGACAGGAAACTGTAACGTCGTTACTAATTATGACAAGTAACTGTAATTTCGATACAAATTATGACAGGTAACTGTAACTTCGTTACTAATTATGACAAGTAACTGTAATTTCGATGCAAATTATGGCAGGTAACAGTAACTTAGATACTAATTAGACAGGTAACAGTAACTTCGATACTAATTATGACAGGAAACTCTACCTTCGTTACTAATTATGACAAGTAACTGTAATTTTGATAAAAAAATTATGGTAGGTAACTGTAACTTCAATACTAATTATGACAGGTAACAGTAACTTCGATACTAATTATCACAGGTAACTGTAACTTCGTTACTAATTATGACAAGTAACTTTAATTTCGATACTAATTAGGGCAGGTAACTGTAACATCGTTACTAATTATGACAAGTCCCTGTAATTTCTATACAAATTATGGCAGGTAACTGTAACTTCGATACTAATTATGACAAGTAAATGTAACTTCGATACTAATTATGACAGGTACTGTAACTTCGTTACTAATTATGACAAGTAACTGTAATTTCGATACAAATTTTGGCAGGTAACTGTAACTTCGATACTAATTATGACAGGTAAGAGTAACTTCGATTCTAATTATGACAAGTAACTGTAACTTCGATACTAATTATGACAGGAAACTCTACCTTCGTTACTAATTATGACAAGTAACTGTAATTTTGATAAAAAATTATGGTAGGTAACTGTAACTTCAATACAAATTATGACAGGTAACAGTAACTTCGATACTAATTATGACAGGTAACTGTAACTACGTTACTAATTATGACAAGTCCCTGTAATTTCGATACAAATTATGGCAGGTAACTGTAACTTCGATACTAATTATGACAAGTAAATGTAACTTCGATACTAATTATTACAGGTAACTGTAACTTCGTTGCTAATTATGACAAGTAACTGTAATTTCGATTCAAATTTTGGCAGGTAACTGTAACTTCGATACTTATTATGACAGGTAACAGTAACTTCGATTCTAATTATGACAAGTAACTGTAACTTCGATACTAATTATGACAGGTAACTGTAACTTCGTTACTAATTATGACAAGTTACTGTAATTTCGATACAAATTATGGCAGGTAACTGTAACTTCGATACTAATTATGACCGGTAACAGTAACTTCGATACTAATTATGACATGTAACTATAACTTCGATACAAATTATGACAGGTAACTGTAACTTCGATACTAATTATGACAATGAACTGTAATTTCGATACAAATTATGGCAGGTAACTGTAACTTCGTTACTAATTATGACAAGTAACTGTAATTTCGATACTAATTTTGGCAGATAACTGTAACTTCGATACTAATTATTACAAGTCCCTGTAATTTCGATACAAATTATGGCAGGTAACTGTAACTTCCATACTAATTATGACAGGTAACAGTAAATTCGATATTAATTATGACAGGAAACTGTAACTTCGTTACTAATTATAACAAGTAACTGTAATTTCGATACAAATTATGACAGGTAACTGTAACTTCGTTACTAATTATGACAAGTAACAGTACCTTCGATGCTAATTATGACAGGTAACTGTAACTTCGATACTAATTATGACAAGGAACTGTAATTTCGATAAAAATTATGGCCGGTAACTGTAACTTCGTTACTAATTATGAGAAGTAACTGTAATTTCGATACAAATTTTGGCAGGTAACTGTAACTTCGATACTAATTATGACAGGTAACAGTAACTTCGATACTAATTATGACAAGAAACTATAACTTCGATACAAATTATGACAGGTAACTGTAACTTCGATACTAATTATGACAATGAACTGTAATTTCGATACAAATTATGGCAGGTAACTGTAACTTCGTTACTAATTATGACAAGTAACTGTAATTTCGATACTAATTTTGGCAGAAAACTGTAACTTCGATACTAATTATTACAAGTCCCAGTAATTTCGATACAAATTATGGCAGGTAACTGTAACTTCCATACTAATTATGACAGGTAACAGTAAATTCGATACTAATTATGACAGGAAACTGTAACTTCGTTACTAATTATAACAAGTAACTGTAATTTCGATACAAATTATGACAGGTAACTGTATCTTCGTTACTAATTATGACCAGTAACTGTAATTTCGATATAAATTTTGGCAGGTAACTGTAACTTCGATACTAATTATGACAGGTAACAGTAACGTCGATTCTAATTATGACAAGTAACTGTAACTTCGATACTAATTATGACAGGTAACTGTATTTTCGTTTCTAATTATGACAAGTAACTGTAATTTCGATACAAATTTTGGCAGGTAACTGTAACTTCGATACTAATTATGACAGGTAACAGTAACTTCGATTCTAATTATGACAAGTAACTGTAACTTCGATACTAATTATGACAGGTAACTGTAACTTCGTTTCTAATTATGACAAGTAACTGTAATTTCGATACAAATTATGGCAGGTAACTGTAACTTCGATACTAATTATGACAGGTAACAGTAACCTCGATACTAATTATGACAAGTAACTATAACTTCGATACAAATTATGACAGGTAACTGTAACTTCGATACTAATTATGACAAGGAACTGTAGTTTCGATACAAATTATGGCAGGTAACTGCAACTTCGTTACTAATTATGACAAGTAACTGTAATTTCGATACAAATTTTGGCAGGTAACTGTAACTTCGATACTAATTATGACAAGTCCCTGTAATTTCGATACAAAATATGGCAGGTAACTGTAACTTCCATAATAATTATGAAAGGTAACTGTAACTTCGTTTCTAATTATGACAAGTAACTGTAATTTCGATACAAATTATGGCAGGTAACTGTAACTTCGATACTAATTATGACAGGTAACAGTAACTTCGATACTAATTATGACAAGTAACTATAACATCGATACAAATTATGACAGGTAACTGTAACTTCGATACTAATTATGACAAGGAACTGTAATTTCGATACAAATTATGGCAGGTAACTGCAACTTCGTTACTAATTATGACAAGTAACTGTAATTTCGATACAAATTTTGGCAGGTAACTGTAACTTCGATACTAATTATGACAAGTCCCTGTAATATCGATACAAATTATGGCAGGTAACTGTAACTTCCATAATAATTATGACAGATAACTGTAACTTCGATACTAATTATGACAGGAAACTGTAACTTCGTTACAAATTATGACTAGTAACTGTCATTTCGATACAAATTATGACAGGTAACTGTAACATCGTTACTAATTATGACAAGTAACAGTACCTTTGATGCTAATTATGACAGATAACTGTAACTTCGATACTAATTATGACAAGGAACTGTAATTTCGATACAAATTATGGCAGGTAACTGTAACTTCGTTACTAATTATGACAAGTCCCTGTAATTTCGATACAAATTATGGCAGGTAACTGTAATTTCGATACTAATTATGACAGGTAACAGTAACTTCGATATTAATTATGACAGGAAACTGTAACTTCGTTACTAATTATGACAAGTAACTGTAATTTCGATACAAATTATGACAGGTATCTGTAACTTCGTTACTAATTATGACAAGTAACTGTAATTTCGATACAAATTATGGCAGGTAACAGTAACTTGGATACTAATTAGACAGGTAACAGAAACTTCGATACTAATTATGACAGGAAACTCTACCTTCGTTACTAATTATGACAAGTAACTGTAATTTTGATAAAAAATTATGGTAGGTAACTGTAACTTCAATACTAATTATGACAGGTAACAGTAACTTCGATACTAATTATCACAGGTAACTGTAACTTCGTTACTAATATATGACAAGTAACTTTAATTTCGATACTAATTATGGCAGGTAACTGTAACTTCGTTACTAATTATGACAAGTCCCTGTAATTTCTATACAAATTATGGCAGGTAACTGTAACTTCGATTCTAATTATGACAAGTAAATGTAACTTCGATACTAATTATGACAGGTAACTGTAACTTCGTTACTAATTATGACAAGTAACTGTAATTTCGATACAAATTTTGGCAGGTAACTGTAACTTCGATACTAATTATGACAGGTAACAGTAACTTCGATTCTAATTATGACAAGTAACTGTAACTTCGATACTAATTATGACAGGAAACTCTACCTTCGTTACTAATTATGACAAGTGACTGTAATTTTGATAAAAAATTATGGTAGGTAACTGTAACTTCAATACTAATTATGACAGGTAACAGTAACTTCGATACTAATTATGACAGGTAACTGTAACTACGTTACTAATTATGACAAGTCCCTGTAATTTCGATACAAATTATGGCAGGTAACTGTAACTTCGATACTAATTATGACAAGTAAATGTAACTTCGATACTAATTATGACAGGTAACTGTATCTTCGTTACTAATTATGACAAGTAACTGTAATTTCGATACAAATTTTGGCAGGTAACTGTAACTTCGATACTAATTATGACAGGTAACAGTAACTTCGATTCTAATTAGGACAAGTAACTGTAACTTCGATACTAATTATGACAGGTAACTGTAATTTCGTTTCTAATTATGACAAGTAACTGTAATTTCGATACAAATTATGGCAGGTAACTGTAACTTCGATACTAATTATAACAGGTAACAGTAACTTCGATACTAATTATGACAAGTAACAATAACTTCGATACAAATTATGACAGGTAACTGTAACTTCGATACTAATTATGACAAGGAACTGTAATTTCGATACAGATTATGGCAGGTAACTGCAACTTCGTTACTAATTGTGACAAGTAACTGTAATTTCGATACAAATTTTGGCAGGTAACTGTAACTTCGATACTAATTATGACAAGTCCCTGTAATTTCGATACAAATTATGGCAGGTAACTGTAACTTCCATAATAATTATGACAGGTAACAGTAACTTCGATACTAATTATGACAGGAAACTGTAACTTCGTTACAAATTATGACAAGTAACAGTAATTTCGATACAAATTATGACAGGTAACTGTAACTTGGTTACTAATTATGACAAGTAACAGTACCTTCGATGCTAAATATGACAGATAACTGTAACTTCGATACTAATTATGACAAGGAACTGTAATTTCGATACAAATCATGGCAGGTAACTGTAACTTCGTTACTAATTATGACAAGTCCCTGTAATTTCGATACAAATTATGGTAGGTAACTGTAATTTCGATACTAATTATGACAGGTAACAGTAACTTCGATATTAATTATGACAGGAAACTGTAACTTCGTTACTAATTATGACAAGTAACTGTAATTTCGATACAAATTATGACAGGTAACTGTAACTTCGTTACAAATTATGACAAGTAACTGTAATTTCGATACAAATTATGGCAGGTAACAGTAAGTTCGATACTAATTAGACAGGTAACAGTAACTTCGATACTAATTATGACAGGAAACTCTACCTTCGTTACTAATTATGACAAGTAACAGTAATTTTGAAAAAAAATTATGGTAGGTAACTGTAACTTCAATACTAATTATGACAGGTAACAGTAACTTCGATACTAAGTATCACAGGTAACTGTAACTTCGTTACTAATTATGACAAGTAACTTTAATTTCGATACTAATTATGGCAGGTAACTGTAACTTCGTTACAAATTATGACAAGTCCCTGTAATTTCGATACAAATTATGGCAGGTAACTGTAACTTCGTTACTAATTATGACAAGTAAATGTAACTTCGATACTAATTATTACAGGTAACTGTAACTTCGTTACTAATTATTACAAGTAACTGTAATTTCGATACAAATTTTGGCAGGTAACTGTAACTTCGATACTAATAATGACAGGTAACAGTAACTTCGATTCTAATTATGACAAGTAACTGTAACTTCGATACTAATTATGACAGGAAACTCTACCTTCGTTACTAATTATGACAAGTAACTGTAATTTTGATAAAAAATTATGGTAGGTAACTGTAACTTCAATACTAATTATGACAGGTAACAGTAACTTCGATACTTATTATGACAGGTAACTGTAACTACGTTACTAATTGTGACAAGTCCCTGTAATTTCGATACAAATTATGGCAGGTAACTGTAACTTCGATACTAATTATGACAAGTAAATGTAACTTCGATACTAATTATGACAGGTAACTGTATCTTCGTTACTAATTATGACAAGTAACTGTAATTTCGATACAAATTTTGGCAGGTAACTAACTTCGATACTAATTATGACAGGTAACAGTAACTTCGATTCTAATTATGACAAGTAACTGTAACTTCGATACTAATTATGACAGGTAACTGTAACTTCGTTTCTAATTATGACAAGTAACTGTAATTTCGATACAAATTATGGCAGGTAACTGTAACGTCGATACTAATTATAACAGGTAACAGTAACTTGGATACTAATTATGACAAGTAACTATAACTTCGATACAAAATATGACAGGTAACTGTAACATCGATACTAATTATGACAAGGAACTGTAATTTCGATACAAATTATGGCAGGTAACTGCAACTTCGTTACTAATTATGACAAGTAACTGTAATTTCGATACAAATTTTGGCAGGTAACTGTAACTTCGATACTAATTATGACAAGTCCCTGTAATTTCGATACAAATTATGGCAGGTAACTGTAACTTCCATAATAATTATGACAGGTAACAGTAACTTCGATACTAATTATGACAGGAAACTGTAACTTCGTTACAAATTATGACAAGTAACTGTAATTTCGATACAAATTATGACAGGTAACTGTAACTTCGTTACTAATTATGACAAGTAACAGTACCTTCGATGCTAATTATGACAGATAACTGTAACTTCGATACTAATTATGACAAGGAACTGTAATTTCGATACAAATTATGGCAGGTAACTGTAACTTCGTTACTAATTATGACAAGTCCCTGTAATTTCGATACAAATTATGGCAGGTAACTGTAATTTCGATACTAATTATGACAGGTAACAGTAACTTCGATATTAATTATGACAGGAAACTGTAACTTCGTTACAAATTATGACAAGTCCCTGTAATTTCGATACAAATTATGGCAGGTAACTGTAACTTCGATACTAATTATGACAAGTAACTGTAATTTCGATACAAATTATGGCAGGTAACAGTAACTTCGATACTAATTAGACAGGTAACAGTAACTTCGATACTAATTATGACAGGAAACTCAACCTTCGTTACTAATTATGACAAGTAACTGTAATTTTGATAAAAAATTATGGTAGGTAACTGTAACTTCAATACTAATTATGACAGGTAACAGTAACTTCGATACTAAATATCACAGGTAACTGTAACTTCGTTACTAATTATGACAAGCAACATTAATTTCGATACTAATTATGGCAGGTAACTGTAACTTCGATACTAATTATGACAAGTAACTGTAATTTCGATACAAATTATGGCAGGTAACTGTAACTTCGATACTAATTTTGACAAGTAACTGTAATTTCGATTCAAATTTTGGCAGGTAACTGTAACTTCGATACTAATTATGACCGGTAACAGTAACTTCGATACTAATTATGACATGTAACTATAACCTCGATACAAATTATGACAGGTAACTGTAACTTCGATACTAATTATGACAAGAAACTCTAACTTCGTTACTAATTATGACAAGTAACTGTAATTTTGATAAAAAATTATGGTAGGTAACTGTAACTTCAATACTAATTATGACAGGTAACAGTAACGTCGATACTAATTATGACAAGTAACAGTACCTTCGATGCTAATTGTGACAGGTAACTGTAACTTCGATACTAATTATGACAATGAACTGTAATTTCGATACAAATTATGGCAGGTAACTGTAACTTCGTTACTAATTATGGCAAGTAACTGTAATTTCGATACTAATTTTGGCAGATAACTGTAACTTCGATACTAATTATTACAAGTCCCTGTAATTTCGATACAAATTATGGCAGGTAACTGTAACTTCCATACTAATTATGACAGGTAACAGTAAATTCGATACTAATTATGACAGGAAACTGTAACTTCGTTACTAATTATAACAAGTAACTGTAATTTCGATACTAATTATGACAGGTAACTGTAACTTCGTTACTAATTATGACAAGTAACAGTACCTTCGATGCTAATTATGACAGGTAACTGTAACTTCGATACTAATTATGACAAGGAACTGTAATTTCGATAAAAATTATGGCAGGTAACTGTAACATCGTTACTAATTATGAGAAGTAACTGTAATTTCGATACAAATTTTGGCAGGTAACTGTAACTTCGATACTAATTATGACAGGTAACAGTAACTTCGATACTAATTATGACAAGTAACTATAACTTCGATACAAATTATGACAGGTAACTGTAACTTCGATACTAATTATGACAAGGAACTGTAATTTCGATACAAATTATGGCAGGTAACTGCAACTTCGTTACTAATTATGACAAGTAACTGTAATTTCGATACAAATTTTGGTAGGTAACTGTAACTTCGATACTAATTATGACAAGTCCCTGTAATTTCGATACAAATTATGGCAGGTAACTGTAACTTCCATAATAATTATGACAGATAACTGTAACTTCGATACTAATTATGACAGGAAACTGTAACTTCGTTACAAATTATGACAAGTAACTGTCATTTCGATACAAATTATGACAGGTAACTGTAACATCGTTACTAATTATGACAAGTAACAGTACCTTTGATGCTAATTATGACAGATAACTGTAACTTCGATACTAATTATGACAAGGAACTGTAATTTCGATACAAATTATGGCAGGTAACTGTAACTTCGTTACTAATTATGACAAGTCCCTGTAATTTCGATACAAATTATGGCAGGTAACTGTAATTTCGATACTAATTATGACAGGTAACAGTAACTTCGATATTAATTATGACAGGAAACTGTAACTTCGTTACTAATTATGACAAGTCCCTGTAATTTCGATACAAATTATGGCAGGTAACTGTAACTTCGATTCTAATTATGACAAGTAAATGTAACTTCGATACTAATTATGACAGGTAACTGTAACTTCGTTACTAATTATGACAAGTAACTGTAATTTCGATACAAATTTTGGCAGGTAACTGTAACTTCGATACTAATTATGACAGGTAACAGTAACTTCGATTCTAATTATGACAAGTAACTGTAACTTCGATACTAATTATGACAGGAAACTCTACCTTCGTTACTAATTATGACAAGTGACTGTAATTTTGATAAAAAATTATGGTAGGTAACTGTAACTTCAATACTAATTATGACAGGTAACAGTAACTTCGATACTAATTATGACAGGTAACTGTAACTACGTTACTAATTATGACAAGTCCCTGTAATTTCGATACAAATTATGGCAGGTAACTGTAACTTCGATACTAATTATGACAAGTAAATGTAACTTCGATACTAATTATGACAGGTAACTGTATCTTCGTTACTAATTATGACAAGTAACTGTAATTTCGATACAAATTTTGGCAGGTAACTGTAACTTCGATACTAATTATGACAGGTAACAGTAACTTCGATTCTAATTAGGACAAGTAACTGTAACTTCGATACTAATTATGACAGGTAACTGTAATTTCGTTTCTAATTATGACAAGTAACTGTAATTTCGATACAAATTATGGCAGGTAACTGTAACTTCGATACTAATTATAACAGGTAACAGTAACTTCGATACTAATTATGACAAGTAACAATAACTTCGATACAAATTATGACAGGTAACTGTAACTTCGATACTAATTATGACAAGGAACTGTAATTTCGATACAGATTATGGCAGGTAACTGCAACTTCGTTACTAATTGTGACAAGTAACTGTAATTTCGATACAAATTTTGGCAGGTAACTGTAACTTCGATACTAATTATGACAAGTCCCTGTAATTTCGATACAAATTATGGCAGGTAACTGTAACTTCCATAATAATTATGACAGGTAACAGTAACTTCGATACTAATTATGACAGGAAACTGTAACTTCGTTACAAATTATGACAAGTAACAGTAATTTCGATACAAATTATGACAGGTAACTGTAACTTCGTTACTAATTATGACAAGTAACAGTACCTTCGATGCTAAATATGACAGATAACTGTAACTTCGATACTAATTATGACAAGGAACTGTAATTTCGATACAAATCATGGCAGGTAACTGTAACTTCGTTACTAATTATGACAAGTCCCTGTAATTTCGATACAAATTATGGTAGGTAACTGTAATTTCGATACTAATTATGACAGGTAACAGTAACTTCGATATTAATTATGACAGGAAACTGTAACTTCGTTACTAATTATGACAAGTAACTGTAATTTCGATACAAATTATGACAGGTAACTGTAACTTCGTTACAAATTATGACAAGTAACTGTAATTTCGATACAAATTATGGCAGGTAACAGTAAGTTCGATACTAATTAGACAGGTAACAGTAACTTCGATACTAATTATGACAGGAAACTCTACCTTCGTTACTAATTATGACAAGTAACAGTAATTTTGAAAAAAAATTATGGTAGGTAACTGTAACTTCAATACTAATTATGACAGGTAACAGTAACTTCGATACTAAGTATCACAGGTAACTGTAACTTCGTTACTAATTATGACAAGTAACTTTAATTTCGATACTAATTATGGCAGGTAACTGTAACTTCGTTACAAATTATGACAAGTCCCTGTAATTTCGATACAAATTATGGCAGGTAACTGTAACTTCGTTACTAATTATGACAAGTAAATGTAACTTCGATACTAATTATTACAGGTAACTGTAACTTCGTTACTAATTATTACAAGTAACTGTAATTTCGATACAAATTTTGGCAGGTAACTGTAACTTCGATACTAATAATGACAGGTAACAGTAACTTCGATTCTAATTATGACAAGTAACTGTAACTTCGATACTAATTATGACAGGAAACTCTACCTTCGTTACTAATTATGACAAGTAACTGTAATTTTGATAAAAAATTATGGTAGGTAACTGTAACTTCAATACTAATTATGACAGGTAACAGTAACTTCGATACTTATTATGACAGGTAACTGTAACTACGTTACTAATTGTGACAAGTCCCTGTAATTTCGATACAAATTATGGCAGGTAACTGTAACTTCGATACTAATTATGACAAGTAAATGTAACTTCGATACTAATTATGACAGGTAACTGTATCTTCGTTACTAATTATGACAAGTAACTGTAATTTCGATACAAATTTTGGCAGGTAACTAACTTCGATACTAATTATGACAGGTAACAGTAACTTCGATTCTAATTATGACAAGTAACTGTAACTTCGATACTAATTATGACAGGTAACTGTAACTTCGTTTCTAATTATGACAAGTAACTGTAATTTCGATACAAATTATGGCAGGTAACTGTAACGTCGATACTAATTATAACAGGTAACAGTAACTTGGATACTAATTATGACAAGTAACTATAACTTCGATACAAAATATGACAGGTAACTGTAACATCGATACTAATTATGACAAGGAACTGTAATTTCGATACAAATTATGGCAGGTAACTGCAACTTCGTTACTAATTATGACAAGTAACTGTAATTTCGATACAAATTTTGGCAGGTAACTGTAACTTCGATACTAATTATGACAAGTCCCTGTAATTTCGATACAAATTATGGCAGGTAACTGTAACTTCCATAATAATTATGACAGGTAACAGTAACTTCGATACTAATTATGACAGGAAACTGTATCTTCGTTACAAATTATGACAAGTAACTGTAATTTCGATACAAATTATGACAGGTAACTGTAACTTCGTTACTAATTATGACAAGTAACAGTACCTTCGATGCTAATTATGACAGATAACTGTAACTTCGATACTAATTATGACAAGGAACTGTAATTTCGATACAAATTATGGCAGGTAACTGTAACTTCGTTACTAATTATGACAAGTCCCTGTAATTTCGATACAAATTATGGCAGGTAACTGTAATTTCGATACTAATTATGACAGGTAACAGTAACTTCGATATTAATTATGACAGGAAACTGTAACTTCGTTACAAATTATGACAAGTCCCTGTAATTTCGATACAAATTATGGCAGGTAACTGTAACTTCGATACTAATTATGACAAGTAACTGTAATTTCGATACAAATTATGGCAGGTAACAGTAACTTCGATACTAATTAGACAGGTAACAGTAACTTCGATACTAATTATGACAGGAAACTCAACCTTCGTTACTAATTATGACAAGTAACTGTAATTTTGATAAAAAATTATGGTAGGTAACTGTAACTTCAATACTAATTATGACAGGTAACAGTAACTTCGATACTAAATATCACAGGTAACTGTAACTTCGTTACTAATTATGACAAGCAACATTAATTTCGATACTAATTATGGCAGGTAACTGTAACTTCGATACTAATTATGACAAGTAACTGTAATTTCGATACAAATTATGGCAGGTAACTGTAACTTCGATACTAATTTTGACAAGTAACTGTAATTTCGATTCAAATTTTGGCAGGTAACTGTAACTTCGATACTAATTATGACCGGTAACAGTAACTTCGATACTAATTATGACATGTAACTATAACCTCGATACAAATTATGACAGGTAACTGTAACTTCGATACTAATTATGACAAGAAACTCTAACTTCGTTACTAATTATGACAAGTAACTGTAATTTTGATAAAAAATTATGGTAGGTAACTGTAACTTCAATACTAATTATGACAGGTAACAGTAACGTCGATACTAATTATGACAAGTAACAGTACCTTCGATGCTAATTGTGACAGGTAACTGTAACTTCGATACTAATTATGACAATGAACTGTAATTTCGATACAAATTATGGCAGGTAACTGTAACTTCGTTACTAATTATGGCAAGTAACTGTAATTTCGATACTAATTTTGGCAGATAACTGTAACTTCGATACTAATTATTACAAGTCCCTGTAATTTCGATACAAATTATGGCAGGTAACTGTAACTTCCATACTAATTATGACAGGTAACAGTAAATTCGATACTAATTATGACAGGAAACTGTAACTTCGTTACTAATTATAACAAGTAACTGTAATTTCGATACTAATTATGACAGGTAACTGTAACTTCGTTACTAATTATGACAAGTAACAGTACCTTCGATGCTAATTATGACAGGTAACTGTAACTTCGATACTAATTATGACAAGGAACTGTAATTTCGATAAAAATTATGGCAGGTAACTGTAACATCGTTACTAATTATGAGAAGTAACTGTAATTTCGATACAAATTTTGGCAGGTAACTGTAACTTCGATACTAATTATGACAGGTAACAGTAACTTCGATACTAATTATGACAAGTAACTATAACTTCGATACAAATTATGACAGGTAACTGTAACTTCGATACTAATTATGACAAGGAACTGTAATTTCGATACAAATTATGGCAGGTAACTGCAACTTCGTTACTAATTATGACAAGTAACTGTAATTTCGATACAAATTTTGGTAGGTAACTGTAACTTCGATACTAATTATGACAAGTCCTTGTAATTTCGATAAAAATTATGGCAGGTAACTGTAACTTCGTTACTAATTATGAGAAGTAACTGTAATTTCGATACAAATTTTGGCAGGTAACTGTAACTTCGATACTAATTATGACAGGTAACAGTAACTTCGATTCTAATTATGACAAGTAACTGTAACTTCGATACTAATTATGACAGGTAACTGTAACTTCGTTATAATTATGACAAGTAACTGTAATTTCGATACAAATTTTGGCAGGTAACTGTAACTTCGATACTAATTATGACAGGTAACAGTAACTTCGATTCTAATTATGACAAGTAACTGTAACTTCGATACTAATTATGACAGGTAACTGTAACTTCGTTTCTAATTATGACAAGTAACTGTTATTTCGATACAAATTATGGCAGGTAACTGTAACTTCGATACAAATTATGACAGGTAACTGTAACTTCGATACTAATTATGACAAGGAACTGTAATTTCGATACAAATTATGGCAGGTAACTGCAACTTCGTTACTAATTATGACAAGTAACTGTAATTTCGATACAAATTTTGGCAGGTAACTATAACTTCGATACTAATTATGACAAGTCCCTGTAATTTCGATACAAATTATGGCAGGTAAATGTAACTTCCATAATAATTATGACAGGTAACTGTAACTTCGTTTCTAATTATGACAAGTAACTGTAATTTCGATACAAATTATGGCAGGTAACTGTAACTTCGATACAAATTATGACAGGTAACAGTAACTTCGATACTAATTATGACAAGTAACTATAACTTCGATACAAATTATGACAGGTAACTGTAACTTCGATACTAATTATGACAAGGAACTGTAATTTCGATACAAATTATGGCAGGTAACTGCAACTTCGTTACTAATTATGACAAGTAACTGTAATTTCGATACAAATTTTGGCAGGTAACTGTAACTTCGATACTAATTATGACAAGTCCCTGTAATTTCGATACAAATTATGGCAGGTAACTGTAACTTCCATAATAATTATGACAGGTAACAGTAACTTCGATACTAATTATGACAGGAAACTGTAACTTCGTTACAAATTATGACAAGTAACTGTAATTTCGATACAAATTATGACAGGTAATTGTAACCTCGTTACTAATTATGACAAGTAACAGTACCTTCGATGCTAATTATGACAGATAACTGTAACTTCGATACTAATTATGACAAGGAACTGTAATTTCGATACAAATCATGGCAGGTAACTGTAACTTCGTTACTAATTATGACAAGTCCCTGTAATTTCGATACAAATTATGGCAGGTAACTGTAATTTCGATACTAATTATGACAGGTAACAGTAACTTCGATATTAATTATGACAGGAAACTGTAACTTCGTTACTAATTATGACAAGTAACTGTAATTTCGATACAAATTATGACAGGTAACTGTAACTTCGTTACTAATTATGACAAGTAACTGTAATTTCGATACAAATTATGGCAGGTAACAGTAACTTCGATACTAATTAGACAGGTAACAGTAACTTCGATACTAATTATGACAGGAAACTCTACCTTCGTTACTAATTATGACAAGTAACAGTAATTTTGAAAGAAAATTATGGTAGGTAAATGTAACTTCAATACTAATTATGACAGGTAACAGTAACTTCGATACTAAGTATCACAGGTAACTGTAACTTCGTTACTAATTATGACAAGTAACTTTAATTTCGATACTAATTATGGCAGGTAACTGTAACTTCGTTACAAATTATGACAAGTCCCTGTAATTTCGATACAAATTATGGCAGGTAACTGTAACTTCGATACTAATTATGACAAGTTAATGTAACTTCGATACTAATTATGACAGGTAACTGTAACTTCGTTACTAATTATTACATGTAACTGTAATTTCGATACAAATTTTGGCAGGTAACTGTAACTTCGATACTAATTATGACAGGTAACAGTAACTTCGATTCTAATTATGACAAGTAACTCTAACTTCGATACTAATTATGACAGGAAACTCTACCTTCGTTACTAATTATGACAAGTAACTGTAATTTTGATAAAAAATTATGGTAGGTAACTGTAACTTCAATACTAATTATGACAGGTAACAGTAACATCGATACTAATTATGACAGGTAACTGTAACTACGTTACTAATTATGACAAGTCCCTGTAATTTCGATACAAATTATGGCAGGTAACTGTAACTTCGATACTAATTATGACAAGTAAATGTAACTTCGATACTAATTATGACAGGTAACTGTATCTTCGTTACTAATTATGACAAGTAACTGTAATTTCGATACAAATTTTGGCAGGTAACTGTAACTTCGATACTAATTATGACAGGTAACAGTAACTTCGATTCTAATTATGACATTGTGGTGTTTGAAGCCATATTTTCAGTGTTGCCTTAGTAAACAAGAGTTTAGTGCTTTTCAGTCGGTCAACACGAATGTACCCAAAAGAGATGGGTTATGCCCTAATCCTGAAATAAATTACATGAGATTAATAAAACACTAGGATGACCAGTTTCGATCGTCAAGCGATCATCATCAGATCCAATACACTTAGGCTATAAAATCTATGTTTGAAATACAGGTGAAAATATTTACAATATGTACAATTATTTAGTTGCAGTATTGGTACTGCACCTGTCAGTGTATGCTAAATGCAGTATATATGTTAGGTGAAATGCTAAATGGTGATGGCTATCCGGAGATTGTACTTTAGAGAGATTATATGGTTGTAAACTATGGTTAAACTATAAAAATTTTTAGGCTAACTACTTATCTGATTGTCTTCCGTACTACAGCTATTCGCAGTTTCCGTGCTCACTTGAACTCGCTGTGCGGTCGAATGCGGTGGTTATCTTAACGACTGGTTTTTCCTGCCTTCCCCCCTGTCCCTACGTGCTGTGGGGAGTGATCGCGATGTGTTTATGTGAGGTGTTGCCAACCTAGATAAGATGTATGTTATTGAATGAGGTGGATCTACAACTATTAAAGACCGTGGATTAGTCCTCGCCACGCGTGGAGCATAACCCATTCGAACTAAGCGTTGACGGTCTTATGAGGACGTCCCGGCACCTTTAATACTGCCTCTAATATGGGCCTTGGTTTATTGCAGAAGAAAAGTACATATGGCTTCAAACACCACAATGTTCATCTCATGTAATTTATTTCAGGATTAGGGCATAACCCATCTCTTTTGGGTACATTCGTGTTGACCGACTGAAAAGCACTAAACTCTTGTTTACTAAGGCAACACTGAAAATATGGCTTCAAACACCACAATGTTCATCTCATGTAATTTATTTCAGGATTAGGGCATAACCCATCTCTTTTGGGTACATTCGTGTTGACCGACTGAAAAGCACTAAACTCTTGTTTACTAAGGCAACACTGAAAATATGGCTTCAAACACCACAATGTTCATCTCATGTAATTTATTTCAGGATTAGGGCATAACCCATCTCTTTTGGGTACATTCGTGTTGACCGACTGAAAAGCACTAAACTCTTGTTTACTAAGGCAACACTGAAAATATGGCTTCAAACACCACAATGTTCATCTCATGTAATTTATTTCAGGATTAGGGCATAACCCATCTCTTTTGGGTACATTCGTGTTGACCGACTGAAAAGCACTAAACTCTTGTTTACTAAGGCAACACTGAAAATATGGCTTCAAACACCACAATGTTCATCTCATGTAATTTATTTCAGGATTAGGGCATAACCCATCTCTTTTGGGTACATTCGTGTTGACCGACTGAAAAGCACTAAAATCTTGTTTACTAAGGCAACACTGAAAATATGGCTTCAAACACCACAATGTTCATCTCATGTAATTTATTTCAGGATTAGGGCATAACCCATCTCTTTTGGGTACATTCGTGTTGACCGACTGAAAAGCACTAAACTCTTGTTTACTAAGGCAACACTGAAAATATGGCTTCAAACACCACAATGTTCATCTCATGTAATTTATTTCAGGATTAGGGCATAACCCATCTCTTTTGGGTACATTCGTGTTGACCGACTGAAAAGCACTAAACTCTTGTTTACTAAGGCAACACTGAAAATATGGCTTCAAACACCACAATGTTCATCTCATGTAATTTATTTCAGGATTAGGGCATAACCCATCTCTTTTGGGTACATTCGTGTTGACCGACTGAAAAGCACTAAACTCTTGTTTACTAAGGCAACACTGAAAATATGGCTTCAAACACCACAATGTTCATCTCATGTAATTTATTTCAGGATTAGGGCATAACCCATCTCTTTTGGGTACATTCGTGTTGACCGACTGAAAAGCACTAAACTCTTGTTTACTAAGGCAACACTGAAAATATGGCTTCAAACACCACAATGTTCATCTCATGTAATTTATTTCAGGATTAGGGCATAACCCATCTCTTTCGGGTACATTCGTGTTGACCGACTGAAGAGCACTAAACTCTTGTTTACTAAGGCAACACTGAAAATATGGCTTCAAACACCACAATGTTCATCTCATGTAATTTATTTCAGGATTAGGGCATAACCCATCTCTTTTGGGTACATTCGTGTTGACCGACTGAAAAGCACTAAACTCTTGTTTACTAAGGCAACACTGAAAATATGGCTTCAAACACCACAATGTTCATCTCATGTAATTTATTTCAGGATTAGGGCATAACCCATCTCTTTTGGGTACATTCGTGTTGACCGACTGAAAAGCACTAAACTCTTGTTTACTAAGGCAACACTGAAAATATGGCTTCAAACACCACAATGTTCACGGCTAGTCAGGCAAATCGTGAAGCCAAGAAATTCAAATCACTCAGGCTTAAACTCATGAATTTAGACAAGTCAATTTGGTTCAACAAAAAATGTATAGAACTAAACCTCACCCCTAAATACGTACCAATTAAAACCGTACCGAACACACCAGCCTCGATCATTTCAACTAAACAAGCCAAAGCGCTTTGGATAAAAAACGAATTAAGATTTGCATACATAAGAAAGCAAAAAATTAACCAACAATTATACGACATTCAATTGCAACTAAGTAATTTCTGGCACGCAGCCCAATGGGACAGCTTCACCGAACACCTACATGACACCATCAAAATCAGAGCAACGAGGAAGCATGAAACGCTAGAAAATAAATTAAGAAAACTAGGAGAAACACAGAACCATCAATCTAACGAACAACACACGAATAACAATGAATTCAATTTCCACAGCAGAGTAAACAACAGAACGAACGTAACCTTTTCTCAAGGTGAAATGAATATGTTAGACAAAGGTTTGAAATACAACTGCACAGACGCACACACCAACCACAATATAAAACAGTTAATCACAGATATTGAGATAGCCAGTCACAAGCTCCCAGCAGAAGACAGGGAATTAACCAAAAATCTCGCCACCAACGAAGCCAAAAAAATCCTCAAACGAGAGGGCGATAGCAATAACATTCAAAACAACAAACAAATCAAAGAAATAAAGTCGTTGAAACAAAAAATAAAAGAACATGACTTAATCATCACAAAAGCAGATAAGGGAAACACTACAGTAATTTTGAACAAAACAGAATACATTGAAAAAACAGTCGAATTCCTAAACAACAACGAAATCAAGGAATTAACAAAAGACCCCACCAACAAATTCCAAAAACAAATAAAAAGTGCGCTAAAAGAAACAGAATACATACTGACCAAAGCTGAAAAATCAAAACTAATAAACATGAACCCGAAAATACCGTCATTGAGGGGACAACCTAAAATACACAAAAAGGAATGCCCAATGAGACCAATAGTCAATTGTAGGAATGCCCCTAATTACAAAATCAGCAAAGAGTTACTAAAAATCTTAAAATGCCGTCTTTCCAACGACAAAAACAACTCTGTAAAGAACACAACAGAACTAGTAACAGCATTGAACACCCTACAAATGAAACCTAGCTTCAGGCTAGTATCCTTCGACGTAACTAACATGTACACCAATATTCCGATTATTGAAGCAATCAACACTATCGAAAACAACTTAAAATCCAACAATTCGGTAAAAGAAATTGAAGAGATTGTGAGATTACTGAGGGTCGTTCTCACCCAAAACGTGTTTCAATTCGACAATAAAATATACACACAGAGAGAAGGCCTAGCAATGGGATCGCCACTAAGTGGGTTAATCGCTGACATCTTCATCAATGCACTAGAAAATGCGTTCTTAGAAAAGACTTCAACAAAGGGAATAGTAATATGGAAAAGATACGTAGATGATGTAATCTGCATCTACGATACTGAACTAACAAGCGAAGAAACAATTCTCCAATCCATTAATAGCCTTCACCATTCTATCAAATTCACTAAGGAATCCGAAATAGACCGGAAAATAAATTATCTCGATATAACTATTGAACGTAAAGACAACGACCTTTCATATTCCATATTCCGGAAAGCAACACAAACCTCGCATGCAATCGACAATCAGTCTAATCACCCCAGTACGCACAAACTAGCGGGGTTCAATTCAATGGTGCATAGGGCTTTAAACATACCCATGTCAAAAGACAACTATAATAAGGAAATAAGAACGATTATGCAAATAGCAAAGGAAAACAACTTCTCGCCAAGAAAAATAAATCAAATTATAGCCAAACATAAAAATAAAGATAAAACGATTCCCAAACCGGACAGTAATGAGAAAAAATTTGCGCGTTTCAACTATGTGAATGCGAACACATATAAAATCACTAACCTATTCAAAAAGCAAGGCATAAAGATAGCTTTCACGACGAAAAACACAACCGCTAGGCACCTCCTAAATAGTAATCTAAATAAACGTGACCCGTATTCAAGGTCAGGGGTATATTCTATAACGTGCCAAGACACCGATTGTCAAGCTAATTACATCGGGCAGAGTGGAAGGCGAGTAGACACACGTTATAATGAACATAGAAATGCAATAAGATACGGAACACATTCAGCCGTGTGCGAACATATGTGTGACGCAGGGCATAGCTTTACCAACATAGAGTCGGACCTTAAAATAATCCATCACGAATCGAAAGGCAGAGCTCTTGACATAAAGGAAGCAATCGAGATACACCTAGCCAAACGAAACAATCCCAACAATCTAAATGAACACACGTTCATGGAGAGCTCACCCCTCTTCACGCTACTAAAAAACACACCCTGTCGGAAACAAAACACAATTTAGCGACACAGCCAAGCTAGATAAAAAAGGGGGGAAATTAGGGGGTTTTTAATAGGTAAATGTTATCTGGATCAGGTGTACGATGTACTTTTCTTCTGCAATAAACCAAGGCCCATATTAGAGGCAGTATTAAAGGTGCCGGGACGTCCTCATAAGACCGTCAACGCTTAGTTCGAATGGGTTATGCTCCACGCGTGGCGAGGACTAATCCACGGTCTTTAATAGTTGTAGATCCACCTCATTCAATAACATACATCTTATCTAGGTTGGCAACACCTCACATAAACACATCGCGATCACTCCCCACAGCACGTAGGGACAGGGGGGGAAGGCAGGGAAAAACCAGTCGTTAAGATAACCACCGCATTCGACCGCACAGCGAGTTCAAGTGAGCACGGAAACTGCGAATAGCTGTAGTACGGAAGACAATCAGATAAGTAGTTAGCCTAAAAATTTTTATAGTTTAACCATAGTTTACAACCATATAATCTCTCTAAAGTACAATCTCCGGATAGCCATCACCATTTAGCATTTCACCTAACATATATACTGCATTTAGCATACACTGACAGGTGCAGTACCAATACTGCAACTAAATAATTGTACATATTGTAAATATTTTCACCTGTATTTCAAACATAGATTTTATAGCCTAAGTGTATTGGATCTGATGATGATCGCTTGACGATCGAAACTGGTCATCCTAGTGTTTTATTAATCTCATGTAATTTATTTCAGGATTAGGGCATAACCCATCTCTTTTGGGTACATTCGTGTTGACCGACTGAAAAGCACTAAACTCTTGTTTACTAAGGCAACACTGAAAATATGGCTTCAAACACCACAATGTTCACGGCTAGTCAGGCAAATCGTGAAGCCAAGAAATTCAAATCACTCAGGCTTAAACTCATGAATTTAGACAAGTCAATTTGGTTCAACAAAAAATGTATAGAACTAAACCTCACCCCTAAATACGTACCAATTAAAACCGTACCGAACACACCAGCCTCGATCATTTCAACTAAACAAGCCAAAGCGCTTTGGATAAAAAACGAATTAAGATTTGCATACATAAGAAAGCAAAAAATTAACCAACAATTATACGACATTCAATTGCAACTAAGTAATTTCTGGCACGCAGCCCAATGGGACAGCTTCACCGAACACCTACATGACACCATCAAAATCAGAGCAACGAGGAAGCATGAAACGCTAGAAAATAAATTAAGAAAACTAGGAGAAACACAGAACCATCAATCTAACGAACAACACACGAATAACAATGAATTCAATTTCCACAGCAGAGTAAACAACAGAACGAACGTAACCTTTTCTCAAGGTGAAATGAATATGTTAGACAAAGGTTTGAAATACAACTGCACAGACGCACACACCAACCACAATATAAAACAGTTAATCACAGATATTGAGATAGCCAGTCACAAGCTCCCAGCAGAAGACAGGGAATTAACCAAAAATCTCGCCACCAACGAAGCCAAAAAAATCCTCAAACGAGAGGGCGATAGCAATAACATTCAAAACAACAAACAAATCAAAGAAATAAAGTCGTTGAAACAAAAAATAAAAGAACATGACTTAATCATCACAAAAGCAGATAAGGGAAACACTACAGTAATTTTGAACAAAACAGAATACATTGAAAAAACAGTCGAATTCCTAAACAACAACGAAATCAAGGAATTAACAAAAGACCCCACCAACAAATTCCAAAAACAAATAAAAAGTGCGCTAAAAGAAACAGAATACATACTGACCAAAGCTGAAAAATCAAAACTAATAAACATGAACCCGAAAATACCGTCATTGAGGGGACAACCAAAAATACACAAAAAGGAATGCCCAATGAGACCAATAGTCAATTGTAGGAATGCCCCTAATTACAAAATCAGCAAAGAGTTACTAAAAATCTTAAAATGCCGTCTTTCCAACGACAAAAACAACTCTGTAAAGAACACAACAGAACTAGTAACAGCATTGAACACCCTACAAATGAAACCTAGCTTCAGGCTAGTATCCTTCGACGTAACTAACATGTACACCAATATTCCGATTATTGAAGCAATCAACACTATCGAAAACAACTTAAAATCCAACAATTCGGTAAAAGAAATTGAAGAGATTGTGAGATTACTGAGGGTCGTTCTCACCCAAAACGTGTTTCAATTCGACAATAAAATATACACACAGAGAGAAGGCCTAGCAATGGGATCGCCACTAAGTGGGTTAATCGCTGACATCTTCATCAATGCACTAGAAAATGCGTTCTTAGAAAAGACTTCAACAAAGGGAATAGTAATATGGAAAAGATACGTAGATGATGTAATCTGCATCTACGATACTGAACTAACAAGCGAAGAAACAATTCTCCAATCCATTAATAGCCTTCACCATTCTATCAAATTCACTAAGGAATCCGAAATAGACCGGAAAATAAATTATCTCGATATAACTATTGAACGTAAAGACAACGACCTTTCATATTCCATATTCCGGAAAGCAACACAAACCTCGCATGCAAACGACAATCAGTCTAATCACCCCAGTACGCACAAACTAGCGGGGTTCAATTCAATGGTGCATAGGGCTTTAAACATACCCATGTCAAAAGACAACTATAATAAGGAAATAAGAACGATTATGCAAATAGCAAAGGAAAACAACTTCTCGCCAAGAAAAATAAATCAAATTATAGCCAAACATAAAAATAAAGATAAAACGATTCCCAAACCGGACAGTAATGAGAAAAAATTTGCGCGTTTCAACTATGTGAATGCGAACACATATAAAATCACTAACCTATTCAAAAAGCAAGGCATAAAGA
Organism: Meconema thalassinum; assembly: GCA_946902985.2. Taxonomy (NCBI): domain Eukaryota; kingdom Metazoa; phylum Arthropoda; class Insecta; order Orthoptera; family Tettigoniidae; genus Meconema; species Meconema thalassinum. Next base: position 108,871 of record CAMPQE020000221.1, read on the forward strand.
TAGCTTTCACGACGAAAAACACAACCGCTAGGCACCTCCTAAATAGTAATCTAAATAAACGTGACCCGTATTCAAGGTCAGGGGTATATTCTATAACGTGCCAAGACACCGATTGTCAAGCTAATTACATCGGGCAGAGTGGAAGGCGAGTAGACACACGTTATAATGAACATAGAAATGCAATAAGATACGGAACACATTCAGCCGTGTGCGAACATATGTGTGACGCAGGGCATAGCTTTACCAACATAGAGTCGGACCTTAAAATAATCCATCACGAATCGAAAGGCAGAGCTCTTGACATAAAGGAAGCAATCGAGATACACCTAGCCAAACGAAACAATCCCAACAATCTAAATGAACACACGTTCATGGAGAGCTCACCCCTCTTCACGCTACTAAAAAACACACCCTGTCGGAAACAAAACACAATTTAGCGACACAGCCAAGCTAGATAAAAAAGGGGGGAAATTAGGGGGTTTTTAATAGGTAAATGTTATCTGGATCAGGTGTACGATGTACTTTTCTTCTGCAATAAACCAAGGCCCATATTAGAGGCAGTATTAAAGGTGCCGGGACGTCCTCATAAGACCGTCAACGCTTAGTTCGAATGGGTTATGCTCCACGCGTGGCGAGGACTAATCCACGGTCTTTAATAGTTGTAGATCCACCTCATTCAATAACATACATCTTATCTAGGTTGGCAACACCTCACATAAACACATCGGGATCACTCCCCACAGCACGTAGGGACAGGGGGGGAAGGCAGGGAAAAACCAGTCGTTAAGATAACCACCGCATTCGACCGCACAGCGAGTTCAAGTGAGCACGGAAACTGCGAATAGCTGTAGTACGGAAGACAATCAGATAAGTAGTTAGCCTAAAATTTTTTATAGTTTAACCATAGTTTACAACCATATAATCTCTCTAAAGTACAATCTCCGGATAGCCATCACCATTTAGCATTTCACCTAACATATATACTGCATTTAGCATACACTGACAGGTGCAGTACCAATACTGCAACTAAATAATTGTACATATTGTAAATATTTTCACCTGTATTTCAAACATAGATTTTATAGCCTAAGTGTATTGGATCTGATGATGATCGCTTGACGATCGAAACTGGTCATCCTAGTGTTTTATTAATCTCATGTAATTTATTTCAGGATTAGGGCATAACCCATCTCTTTTGGGTACATTCGTGTTGACCGACTGAAAAGCACTAAACTCTTGTTTACTAAGGCAACACTGAAAATATGGCTTCAAACACCACAATGTTCACGGCTAGTCAGGCAAATCGTGAAGCCAAGAAATTCAAATCACTCAGGCTTAAACTCATGAATTTAGACAAGTCAATTTGGTTTAACAAAAAATGTATAGAACTAAACCTCACCCCTAAATACGTACCAATTAAAACCGTACCGAACACACCAGCCTCGATCATTTCAACTAAACAAGCCAAAGCGCTTTGGATAAAAAACGAATTAAGATTTGCATACATAAGAAAGCAAAAAATTAACCAACAATTATACGACATTCAATTGCAACTAAGTAATTTCTGGCACGCAGCCCAATGGGACAGCTTCACCGAACACCTACATGACACCATCAAAATCAGAGCAACGAGGAAGCATGAAACGCTAGAAAATAAATTAAGAAAACTAGGAGAAACACAGAACCATCAATCTAACGAACAACACACGAATAACAATGAATTCAATTTCCACAGCAGAGTAAACAACAGAACGAACGTAACCTTTTCTCAAGGTGAAATGAATATGTTAGACAAAGGTTTGAAATACAACTGCACAGACGCACACACCAACCACAATATAAAACAGTTAATCACAGATATTGAGATAGCCAGTCACAAGCTCCCAGCAGAAGACAGGGAATTAACCAAAAATCTCGCCACCAACGAAGCCAAAAAAATCCTCAAACGAGAGGGCGATAGCAATAACATTCAAAACAACAAACAAATCAAAGAAATAAAGTCGTTGAAACAAAAAATAAAAGAACATGACTTAATCATCACAAAAGCAGATAAGGGAAACACTACAGTAATTTTGAACAAAACAGAATACATTGAAAAAACAGTCGAATTCCTAAACAACAACGAAATCAAGGAATTAACAAAAGACCCCACCAACAAATTCCAAAAACAAATAAAAAGTGCGCTAAAAGAAACAGAATACATACTGACCAAAGCTGAAAAATCAAAACTAATAAACATGAACCCGAAAATACCGTCATTGAGGGGACAACCAAAAATACACAAAAAGGAATGCCCAATGAGACCAATAGTCAATTGTAGGAATGCCCCTAATTACAAAATCAGCAAAGAGTTACTAAAAATCTTAAAATGCCGTCTTTCCAACGACAAAAACAACTCTGTAAAGAACACAACAGAACTAGTAACAGCATTGAACACCCTACAAATGAAACCTAGCTTCAGGCTAGTATCCTTCGACGTAACTAACATGTACACCAATATTCCGATTATTGAAGCAATCAACACTATCGAAAACAACTTAAAATCCAACAATTCGGTAAAAGAAATTGAAGAGATTGTGAGATTACTGAGGGTCGTTCTCACCCAAAACGTGTTTCAATTCGACAATAAAATATACACACAGAGAGAAGGCCTAGCAATGGGATCGCCACTAAGTGGGTTAATCGCTGACATCTTCATCAATGCACTAGAAAATGCGTTCTTAGAAAAGACTTCAACAAAGGGAATAGTAATATGGAAAAGATACGTAGATGATGTAATCTGCATCTACGATACTGAACTAACAAGCGAAGAAACAATTCTCCAATCCATTAATAGCCTTCACCATTCTATCAAATTCACTAAGGAATCCGAAATAGACCGGAAAATAAATTATCTCGATATAACTATTGAACGTAAAGACAACGACCTTTCATATTCCATATTCCGGAAAGCAACACAAACCTCGCATGCAATCGACAATCAGTCTAATCACCCCAGTACGCACAAACTAGCGGGGTTCAATTCAATGGTGCATAGGGCTTTAAACATACCCATGTCAAAAGACAACTATAATAAGGAAATAAGAACGATTATGCAAATAGCAAAGGAAAACAACTTCTCGCCAAGAAAAATAAATCAAATATAGCCAAACATAAAAATAAAGATAAAACGATTCCCAAACCGGACAGTAATGAGAAAAAATTTGCGCGTTTCAACTATGTGAATGCGAACACATATAAAATCACTAACCTATTCAAAAAGCAAGGCATAAAGATAGCTTTCACGACGAAAAACACAACCGCTAGGCACCTCCTAAATAGTAATCTAAATAAACGTGACCCGTATTCAAGGTCAGGGGTATATTCTATAACGTGCCAAGACACCGATTGTCAAGCTAATTACATCGGGCAGAGTGGAAGGCGAGTAGACACACGTTATAATGAACATAGAAATGCAATAAGATACGGAACACATTCAGCCGTGTGCGAACATATGTGTGACGCAGGGCATAGCTTTACCAACATAGAGTCGGACCTTAAAATAATCCATCACGAATCGAAAGGCAGAGCTCTTGACATAAAGGAAGCAATCGAGATACACCTAGCCAAACGAAACAATCCCAACAATCTAAATGAACACACGTTCATGGAGAGCTCACCCCTCTTCACGCTACTAAAAAACACACCCTGTCGGAAACAAAACACAATTTAGCGACACAGCCAAGCTAGATAAAAAAGGGGGGAAATTAGGGGGTTTTTAATAGGTAAATGTTATCTGGATCAGGTGTACGATGTACTTTTCTTCTGCAATAAACCAAGGCCCATATTAGAGGCAGTATTAAAGGTGCCGGGACGTCCTCATAAGACCGTCAACGCTTAGTTCGAATGGGTTATGCTCCACGCGTGGCGAGGACTAATCCACGGTCTTTAATAGTTGTAGATCCACCTCATTCAATAACATACATCTTATCTAGGTTGGCAACACCTCACATAAACACATCGCGATCACTCCCCACAGCACGTAGGGACAGGGGGGGAAGGCAGGGAAAAACCAGTCGTTAAGATAACCACCGCATTCGACCGCACAGCGAGTTCAAGTGAGCACGGAAACTGCGAATAGCTGTAGTACGGAAGACAATCAGATAAGTAGTTAGCCTAAAAATTTTTATAGTTTAACCATAGTTTACAACCATATAATCTCTCTAAAGTACAATCTCCGGATAGCCATCACCATTTAGCATTTCACCTAACATATATACTGCATTTAGCATACACTGACAGGTGCAGTACCAATACTGCAACTAAATAATTGTACATATTGTAAATATTTTCACCTGTATTTCAAACATAGATTTTATAGCCTAAGTGTATTGGATCTGATGATGATCGCTTGACGATCGAAACTGGTCATCCTAGTGTTTTATTAATCTCATGTAATTTATTTCAGGATTAGGGCATAACCCATCTCTTTTGGGTACATTCGTGTTGACCGACTGAAAAGCACTAAACTCTTGTTTACTAAGGCAACACTGAAAATATGGCTTCAAACACCACAATGTTCACGGCTAGTCAGGCAAATCGTGAAGCCAAGAAATTCAAATCACTCAGGCTTAAACTCATGAATTTAGACAAGTCAATTTGGTTCAACAAAAAATGTATAGAACTAAACCTCACCCCTAAATACGTACCAATTAAAACCGTACCGAACACACCAGCCTCGATCATTTCAACTAAACAAGCCAAAGCGCTTTGGATAAAAAACGAATTAAGATTTGCATACATAAGAAAGCAAAAAATTAACCAACAATTATACGACATTCAATTGCAACTAAGTAATTTCTGGCACGCAGCCCAATGGGACAGCTTCACCGAACACCTACATGACACCATCAAAATCAGAGCAACGAGGAAGCATGAAACGCTAGAAAATAAATTAAGAAAACTAGGAGAAACACAGAACCATCAATCTAACGAACAACACACGAATAACAATGAATTCAATTTCCACAGCAGAGTAAACAACAGAACGAACGTAACCTTTTCTCAAGGTGAAATGAATATGTTAGACAAAGGTTTGAAATACAACTGCACAGACGCACACACCAACCACAATATAAAACAGTTAATCACAGATATTGAGATAGCCAGTCACAAGCTCCCAGCAGAAGACAGGGAATTAACCAAAAATCTCGCCACCAACGAAGCCAAAAAAATCCTCAAAACGAGAGGGCGATAGCAATAACATTCAAAACAACAAACAAATCAAAGAAATAAAGTCGTTGAAACAAAAAATAAAAGAACATGACTTAATCATCACAAAAGCAGATAAGGGAAACACTACAGTAATTTTGAACAAAACAGAATACATTGAAAAAACAGTCGAATTCCTAAACAACAACGAAATCAAGGAATTAACAAAAGACCCCACCAACAAATTCCAAAAACAAATAAAAAGTGCGCTAAAAGAAACAGAATACATACTGACCAAAGCTGAAAAATCAAAACTAATAAACATGAACCCGAAAATACCGTCATTGAGGGGACAACCAAAAATACACAAAAAGGAATGCCCAATGAGACCAATAGTCAATTGTAGGAATGCCCCTAATTACAAAATCAGCAAAGAGTTACTAAAAATCTTAAAATGCCGTCTTTCCAACGACAAAAACAACTCTGTAAAGAACACAACAGAACTAGTAACAGCATTGAACACCCTACAAATGAAACCTAGCTTCAGGCTAGTATCCTTCGACGTAACTAACATGTACACCAATATTCCGATTATTGAAGCAATCAACACTATCGAAAACAACTTAAAATCCAACAATTCGGTAAAAGAAATTGAAGAGATTGTGAGATTACTGAGGGTCGTTCTCACCCAAAACGTGTTTCAATTCGACAATAAAATATACACACAGAGAGAAGGCCTAGCAATGGGATCGCCACTAAGTGGGTTAATCGCTGACATCTTCATCAATGCACTAGAAAATGCGTTCTTAGAAAAGACTTCAACAAAGGGAATAGTAATATGGAAAAGATACGTAGATGATGTAATCTGCATCTACGATACTGAACTAACAAGCGAAGAAACAATTCTCCAATCCATTAATAGCCTTCACCATTCTATCAAATTCACTAAGGAATCCGAAATAGACCGGAAAATAAATTATCTCGATATAACTATTGAACGTAAAGACAACGACCTTTCATATTCCATATTCCGGAAAGCAACACAAACCTCGCATGCAATCGACAATCAGTCTAATCACCCCAGTACGCACAAACTAGCGGGGTTCAATTCAATGGTGCATAGGGCTTTAAACATACCCATGTCAAAAGACAACTATAATAAGGAAATAAGAACGATTATGCAAATAGCAAAGGAAAACAACTTCTCGCCAAGAAAAATAAATCAAATTATAGCCAAACATAAAAATAAAGATAAAACGATTCCCAAACCGGACAGTAATGAGAAAAAATTTGCGCGTTTCAACTATGTGAATGCGAACACATATAAAATCACTAACCTATTCAAAAAGCAAGGCATAAAGATAGCTTTCACGACGAAAAACACAACCGCTAGGCACCTCCTAAATAGTAATCTAAATAAACGTGACCCGTATTCAAGGTCAGGGGTATATTCTATAACGTGCCAAGACACCGATTGTCAAGCTAATTACATCGGGCAGAGTGGAAGGCGAGTAGACACACGTTATAATGAACATAGAAATGCAATAAGATACGGAACACATTCAGCCGTGTGCGAACATATGTGTGACGCAGGGCATAGCTTTACCAACATAGAGTCGGACCTTAAAAATAATCCATCACGAATCGAAAGGCAGAGCTCTTGACATAAAGGAAGCAATCGAGATACACCTAGCCAAACGAAACAATCCCAACAATCTAAATGAACACACGTTCATGGAGAGCTCACCCCTCTTCACGCTACTAAAAAACACACCCTGTCGGAAACAAAACACAATTTAGCGACACAGCCAAGCTAGATAAAAAAGGGGGGAAATTAGGGGGTTTTTAATAGGTAAATGTTATCTGGATCAGGTGTACGATGTACTTTTCTTCTGCAATAAACCAAGGCCCATATTAGAGGCAGTATTAAAGGTGCCGGGACGTCCTCATAAGACCGTCAACGCTTAGTTCGAATGGGTTATGCTCCACGCGTGGCGAGGACTAATCCACGGTCTTTAATAGTTGTAGATCCACCTCATTCAATAACATACATCTTATCTAGGTTGGCAACACCTCACATAAACACATCGCGATCACTCCCCACAGCACGTAGGGACAGGGGGGGAAGGCAGGGAAAAACCAGTCGTTAAGATAACCACCGCATTCGACCGCACAGCGAGTTCAAGTGAGCACGGAAACTGCGAATAGCTGTAGTACGGAAGACAATCAGATAAGTAGTTAGCCTAAAAATTTTTATAGTTTAACCATAGTTTACAACCATATAATCTCTCTAAAGTACAATCTCCGGATAGCCATCACCATTTAGCATTTCACCTAACATATATACTGCATTTAGCATACACTGACAGGTGCAGTACCAATACTGCAACTAAATAATTGTACATATTGTAAATATTTTCACCTGTATTTCAAACATAGATTTTATAGCCTAAGTGTATTGGATCTGATGATGATCGCTTGACGATCGAAACTGGTCATCCTAGTGTTTTATTAATCTCATGTAATTTATTTCAGGATTAGGGCATAACCCATCTCTTTTGGGTACATTCGTGTTGACCGACTGAAAAGCACTAAACTCTTGTTTACTAAGGCAACACTGAAAATATGGCTTCAAACACCACAATGTTCACGGCTAGTCAGGCAAATCGTGAAGCCAAGAAATTCAAATCACTCAGGCTTAAACTCATGAATTTAGACAAGTCAATTTGGTTCAACAAAAAATGTATAGAACTAAACCTCACCCCTAAATACGTACCAATTAAAACCGTACCGAACACACCAGCCTCGATCATTTCAACTAAACAAGCCAAAGCGCTTTGGATAAAAAACGAATTAAGATTTCATACATAAGAAAGCAAAAAATTAACCAACAATTATACGACATTCAATTGCAACTAAGTAATTTCTGGCACGCAGCCCAATGGGACAGCTTCACCGAACACCTACATGACACCATCAAAATCAGAGCAACGAGGAAGCATGAAACGCTAGAAAATAAATTAAGAAAACTAGGAGAAACACAGAACCATCAATCTAACGAACAACACACGAATAACAATGAATTCAATTTCCACAGCAGAGTAAACAACAGAACGAACGTAACCTTTTCTCAAGGTGAAATGAATATGTTAGACAAAGGTTTGAAATACAACTGCACAGACGCACACACCAACCACAATATAAAACAGTTAATCACAGATATTGAGATAGCCAGTCACAAGCTCCCAGCAGAAGACAGGGAATTAACCAAAAATCTCGCCACCAACGAAGCCAAAAAAATCCTCAAACGAGAGGGCGATAGCAATAACATTCAAAACAACAAACAAATCAAAGAAATAAAGTCGTTGAAACAAAAAATAAAAGAACATGACTTAATCATCACATAAGCAGATAAGGGAAACACTACAGTAATTTTGAACAAAACAGAATACATTGAAAAAACAGTCGAATTCCTAAACAACAACGAAATCAAGGAATTAACAAAAGACCCCACCAACAAATTCCAAAAACAAATAAAAAGTGCGCTAAAAGAAACAGAATACATACTGACCAAAGCTGAAAAATCAAAACTAATAAACATGAACCCGAAAATACCGTCATTGAGGGGACAACCAAAAATACACAAAAAGGAATGCCCAATGAGACCAATAGTCAATTGTAGGAATGCCCCTAATTACAAAATCAGCAAAGAGTTACTAAAAATCTTAAAATGCCGTCTTTCCAACGACAAAAACAACTCTGTAAAGAACACAACAGAACTAGTAACAGCATTGAACACCCTACAAATGAAACCTAGCTTCAGGCTAGTATCCTTCGACGTAACTAACATGTACACCAATATTCCGATTATTGAAGCAATCAACACTATCGAAAACAACTTAAAATCCAACAATTCGGTAAAAGAAATTGAAGAGATTGTGAGATTACTGAGGGTCGTTCTCACCCAAAACGTGTTTCAATTCGACAATAAAATATACACACAGAGAGAAGGCCTAGCAATGGGATCGCCACTAAGTGGGTTAATCGCTGACATCTTCATCAATGCACTAGAAAATGCGTTCTTAGAAAAGACTTCAACAAAGGGAATAGTAATATAGAAAAGATACGTAGATGATGTAATCTGCATCTACGATACTGAACTAACAAGCGAAGAAACAATTCTCCAATCCATTAATAGCCTTCACCATTCTATCAAATTCACTAAGGAATCCGAAATAGACCGGAAAATAAATTATCTCGATATAACTATTGAACGTAAAGACAACGACCTTTCATATTCCATATTCCGGAAAGCAACACAAACCTCGCATGCAATCGACAATCAGTCTAATCACCCCAGTACGCACAAACTAGCGGGGTTCAATTCAATGGTGCATAGGGCTTTAAACATACCCATGTCAAAAGACAACTATAATAAGGAAATAAGAACGATTATGCAAATAGCAAAGGAAAACAACTTCTCGCCAAGAAAAATAAATCAAATTATAGCCAAACATAAAAATAAAGATAAAACGATTCCCAAACCGGACAGTAATGAGAAAAAATTTGCGCGTTTCAACTATGTGAATGCGAACACATATAAAATCACTAACCTATTCAAAAAGCAAGGCATAAAGATAGCTTTCACGACGAAAAACACAACCGCTAGGCACCTCCTAAATAGTAATCTAAATAAACGTGACCCGTATTCAAGGTCAGGGGTATATTCTATAACGTGCCAAGACACCGATTGTCAAGCTAATTACATCGGGCAGAGTGGAAGGCGAGTAGACACACGTTATAATGAACATAGAAATGCAATAAGATACGGAACACATTCAGCCGTGTGCGAACATATGTGTGACGCAGGGCATAGCTTTACCAACATAGAGTCGGACCTTAAAATAATCCATCACGAATCGAAAGGCAGAGCTCTTGACATAAAGGAAGCAATCGAGATACACCTAGCCAAACGAAACAATCCCAACAATCTAAATGAACACACGTTCATGGAGAGCTCACCCCTCTTCACGCTACTAAAAAACACACCCTGTCGGAAACAAAACACAATTTAGCGACACAGCCAAGCTAGATAAAAAAGGGGGGAAATTAGGGGGTTTTTAATAGGTAAATGTTATCTGGATCAGGTGTACGATGTACTTTTCTTCTGCAATAAACCAAGGCCCATATTAGAGGCAGTATTAAAGGTGCCGGGACGTCCTCATAAGACCGTCAACGCTTAGTTCGAATGGGTTATGCTCCACGCGTGGCGAGGACTAATCCACGGTCTTTAATAGTTGTAGATCCACCTCATTCAATAACATACATCTTATCTAGGTTGGCAACACCTCACATAAACACATCGCGATCACTCCCCACAGCACGTAGGGACAGGGGGGGAAGGCAGGGAAAAACCAGTCGTTAAGATAACCACCGCATTCGACCGCACAGCGAGTTCAAGTGAGCACGGAAACTGCGAATAGCTGTAGTACGGAAGACAATCAGATAAGTAGTTAGCCTAAAAATTTTTATAGTTTAACCATAGTTTACAACCATATAATCTCTCTAAAGTACAATCTCCGGATAGCCATCACCATTTAGCATTTCACCTAACATATATACTGCATTTAGCATACACTGACAGGTGCAGTACCAATACTGCAACTAAATAATTGTACATATTGTAAATATTTTCACCTGTATTTCAAACATAGATTTTATAGCCTAAGTGTATTGGATCTGATGATGATCGCTTGACGATCGAAACTGGTCATCCTAGTGTTTTATTAATCTCATGTAATTTATTTCAGGATTAGGGCATAACCCATCTCTTTTGGGTACATTCGTGTTGACCGACTGAAAAGCACTAAACTCTTGTTTACTAAGGCAACACTGAAAATATGGCTTCAAACACCACAATGTTCACGGCTAGTCAGGCAAATCGTGAAGCCAAGAAATTCAAATCACTCAGGCTTAAACTCATGAATTTAGACAAGTCAATTTGGTTCAACAAAAAATGTATAGAACTAAACCTCACCCCTAAATACGTACCAATTAAAACCGTACCGAACACACCAGCCTCGATCATTTCAACTAAACAAGCCAAAGCGCTTTGGATAAAAAACGAATTAAGATTTGCATACATAAGAAAGCAAAAAATTAACCAACAATTATACGACATTCAATTGCAACTAAGTAATTTCTGGCACGCAGCCCAATGGGACAGCTTCACCGAACACCTACATGACACCATCAAAATCAGAGCAACGAGGAAGCATGAAACGCTAGAAAATAAATTAAGAAAACTAGGAGAAACACAGAACCATCAATCTAACGAACAACACACGAATAACAATGAATTCAATTTCCACAGCAGAGTAAACAACAGAACGAACGTAACCTTTTCTCAAGGTGAAATGAATATGTTAGACAAAGGTTTGAAATACAACTGCACAGACGCACACACCAACCACAATATAAAACAGTTAATCACAGATATTGAGATAGCCAGTCACAAGCTCCCAGCAGAAGACAGGGAATTAACCAAAAATCTCGCCACCAACGAAGCCAAAAAAATCCTCAAACGAGAGGGCGATAGCAATAACATTCAAAACAACAAACAAATCAAAGAAATAAAGTCGTTGAAACAAAAAATAAAAGAACATGACTTAATCATCACAAAAGCAGATAAGGGAAACACTACAGTAATTTTGAACAAAACAGAATACATTGAAAAAACAGTCGAATTCCTAAACAACAACGAAATCAAGGAATTAACAAAAGACCCCACCAACAAATTCCAAAAACAAATAAAAAGTGCGCTAAAAGAAACAGAATACATACTGACCAAAGCTGAAAAATCAAAACTAATAAACATGAACCCGAAAATACCGTCATTGAGGGGACAACCAAAAATACACAAAAAGGAATGCCCAATGAGACCAATAGTCAATTGTAGAATGCCCCTAATTACAAAATCAGCAAAGAGTTACTAAAAATCTTAAAATGCCGTCTTTCCAACGACAAAAACAACTCTGTAAAGAACACAACAGAACTAGTAACAGCATTGAACACCCTACAAATGAAACCTAGCTTCAGGCTAGTATCCTTCGACGTAACTAACATGTACACCAATATTCCGATTATTGAAGCAATCAACACTATCGAAAACAACTTAAAATCCAACAATTCGGTAAAAGAAATTGAAAGAGATTGTGAGATTACTGAGGGTCGTTCTCACCCAAAACGTGTTTCAATTCGACAATAAAATATACACACAGAGAGAAGGCCTAGCAATGGGATCGCCACTAAGTGGGTTAATCGCTGACATCTTCATCAATGCACTAGAAAATGCGTTCTTAGAAAAGACTTCAACAAAGGGAATAGTAATATGGAAAAGATACGTAGATGATGTAATCTGCATCTACGATACTGAACTAACAAGCGAAGAAACAATTCTCCAATCCATTAATAGCCTTCACCATTCTATCAAATTCACTAAGGAATCCGAAATAGACCGGAAAATAAATTATCTCGATATAACTATTGAACGTAAAGACAACGACCTTTCATATTCCATATTCCGGAAAGCAACACAAACCTCGCATGCAATCGACAATCAGTCTAATCACCCCAGTACGCACAAACTAGCGGGTTTCAATTCAATGGTGCACAGAGCTTTAAACATACCCATGTCAAAAGACAACTATAATAAGGAAATAAGAACTATTATGCAAATAGCAAAGGAAAACAACTTCTCGCCAAGCAAAATAAATCAAATTATAGCCAAACATAAAAATAAAGATAAAACGATTCCCAAACCGGACAGTAATGAGAAAAAATTTGCGCGTTTCAACTATGTGAATGCGAATACAGTACATATAAAATCACTAACCTATTCAAAAAACAAGGCATAAAGATAGCTTTCACGACGAAAAACA
>CAMPQE020000222.1:0-5000 GCA_946902985.2 Meconema thalassinum
GGGGTTCGAGGGGTCAGGCTTGCCGGCAACTTCCGATGGACTTACTAAGGGGACTCGTGCGGGATCGAATGGGTGGGTAAGCGGCGGGACTAGCTGCCATTTCGAAAGGGTGGGTAAGCGGCGGGAAGACATTTGGCCATCTTAATGCAAGGTGGGTAAGCGGCGGGACTAGCTGTCTTTTCGAAAGGGTGGGTAAGCGGCGGGAAGACATTTGGCCATCTTAATAAAATGTGGGTAAACGGCGGGACTAGCCCTCTAGTCGAAAAATAAATTCGTTTATACTGAAAAATAGTGCTATCCGGGCTGGAACATCTGGCTGTGGCCAATTTTAAAAATTTATTTTTTCCATTAAAAAAACGTTAAAAACGCACAAAAAAAAATTCATAACTTTTCTACGAAGCAACATAGAAGGCTGGATTTTAGGGACGAAGTTTCAAATACCGTTTCTCAAACTTGTTAATTTTTTCAGAATTTTTCATAAATGCATTAGGTCACTTCGTTAGTGAGCGACAGGGCAGCAAAAATTTTCTAAGTCCATTCACCGGCATCCGGCGACCCTCTGTTGCGGCCGCATCTTCCGCCAGCTCACGCGGGAGGCCCCGGCCTAAGCTGATGTACGGAGATGGCTGGCGAGTTGACGGTCGATGCCAGGGGTTCGAGGGGTCAGGCTTGCCGGCAACTTCCGATGGATTTACTAAGGGGACTCGTGCGGGATCGAATGGGTGGGTAAGCGGCGGGACTAGCTGCCATTTCGAAAGGGTGGGTAAGCGGCGGGAAGACATTTGGCCATCTTAATGCAAGGTGGGTAAGCGGCGGGACTAGCTGTCTTTTCGAAAGGGTGGGTAAGCGGCGGGAAGATATTTGGCCATCTTAATAAAATGTGGGTAAACGGCGGGACTAGCCCTCTAGTCGAAAAATAAATTCGTTTATACTGAAAAATAGTGCTATCCGGGCTGGAACATCTGGCTGTGGCCAATTTTAAAAATGTATTTTTTCCATTAAAAAAACGTTAAAAACGCACAAAAAAAATTCATAACTTTTCTACGAAGCAACATAGAAGGCTGGATTTTAGGGACGAAGTTTCAAATACCGTTTCTCAAACTTGTTAATTTTTTCAGAATTTTTCATAAACGCATTAGGTCACTTCGTTAGTGAGCGACAGGGCAGCAAAAATTTTCTAAGTCCATTCACCGGCTTCAGGCGACCCTCTGTTGCGGCCGCATCTTCCGCCAGCTCACGCGGGAGGCCCCGGCATAAGCTGATGTACGGAGATGGCTGGCGAGTTGACGGTCGATGCGAGGGGTTCGAGGGGTCAGGCTTGCGGGCAACTTCCGATGGATTTCCTAAGGGGACTCGTGCGGGATCGAATGGGTGGGTAAGCGGCGGGACTAGCTGCCATTTCGAAAGGGAGGGTAAGCGGCGGGAAGACATTTGGCCATCTTAATGCAAGGTGGGTAAGCGGCGGGACTAGCTGTCTTCTCGAAAGGGTGGGTAAGCGGCGGGAAGACATTTGGCCATCTTAATAAAATGTGGGTAAACGGCGGGACTAGCCCTCTAGTCGAAAAATGAATTCGTTTATACTGAAAAATAGTGCTATCCGGGCTGGAACATCTGGCTGTGGCCAATTTTAAAAATTTATTTTTTCCATTAAAAAAACGTTAAAAACGCACAAAAAAATTCATAACTTTTCTACGAAGCAACATAGAAGGCTGGATTTTAGGGACGAAGTTTCAAATACCGTTTCTCAAACTTGTTAATTTTTTCAGAATTTTTCATAAACGCATTAGGTCACTTCGTTATGTGAGCGACAGGGCAGCAAAAATTTTCTAAGTCCATTCACCGGCTTCAGGCAACCCTCTGTTGCGGCCGCATCTTCCGCCAGCTCACGCGGGAGGCCCCGGCCTAAGCTGATGTACGGAGATGGCTGGCGAGTTGACGGTCGATGCGAGGGGTTCGAGGGGTCAGGCTTGCGGGCAACTTCCGATGGATTTCCTAAGGGGACTCGTGCGGGATCGAATGGGTGGGTAAGCGGCGGGACTAGCTGCCATTTCGAAAGGGTGGGTAAGCGGCGGGAAGACATTTGGCCATCTTAATGCAAGGTGGGTAAGCGGCGGGACTAGCTGTCTTTTCGAAAGGGTGGGTAAGCGGCGGGAAGACATTTGGCCATCTTAATAAAATGTGGGTAAACGGCGGGACTAGCCCTCTAGTCGAAAAATAAATTCGTTTATACTGAAAAATAGTGCTATCCGGGCTGGAACATCTGGCTGTGGCCAATTTTAAAAATTTATTTTTTCCATAAAAAAAAACGTTAAAAACGCACAAAAAAAATTCATAACTCTTCTACGAAGCAACATAGAAGGCTGGATTTTAGGGACGAAGTTTCAAATACCGTTTCTCAAACTTGTTAATTTTTTCAGAATTTTTCATAAACGCATTAGGTCACTTCGTTAGTCAGCGACAGGGCAGCAAAAATTTTCTAAGTCCATTCACCGGCTTCAGGCGACCCTCTGTTGCGGCCGCATCTTCCGCCAGCTCACGCGGGAGGCCCCGGCCTAAGCTGATGTACGGAGATGGCTGGCGAGTTGACGGTCGATGCGAGGGGTTCGAGGGGTCAGGCTTGCGGGCAACTTCCGATGGATTTCCTAAGGGGACTCGTGCGGGATCGATTGGGTGGGTAAGCGGCCGGACTAACTGACTTTACGAAAGGGTGGGTAAGCGGCGGGAAGACATTTGGCTATCTTATTGCAAGGTGGGTAAACGGCGGGAATAGCCGTCTAGTCGAAAAATAAGTGGGTAAACGGCGGGAGCAGGTTTTCCGTGGTTTCCCACGTCCACTTCGGGCAAATGCCGGTCGAGAAATGTGTTGAGATTTCGGTTTACATTTAATAATAATAATAAAAATAATAATAATAATATTAATAATAATATTTTTTTAAATAATAATGATAATAATAATAATAATAATACTAAGGTGACAAGTTTTGAAAAACTATTCGGAAAATCACCAGACAGTAATAGGCATAATAAATAAAATAAATAAATAAATATATAAATAAATTTCCATGAAAAGAAAAATAATAATAATAAAAATAATAATAATAATAATAATAATAATAATAATATTTTTAATAATAATGATAATAATAATAATAATACTAAGGTGACAAGTTTTAAAAAACTATTCGGAAAATCACCAGACAAAAATAGGCATAATTAATAAAATAAATAAATAAATAAATAAATATATAAATAAATTTCCATGAAAAGAAAAATAATAATAATAAAAATGATAATAATAATAATAATAGTAGGCACTGATAGAGACGAGTTCATAAATTTCGATGAAATAGAAAATATTAATAATAATGATAATTATAATAATAATAATAGTCGCCTCCATGGCGTAGCGGTCAGCATGGTTAGCTGCCGCGCCGGAGGTCCTGAGTTCGATTCCGGGCTTTGCCATGTAATTTGATAAGTGGTATGAGGACTGGAACGGGGTCTACTCAGCCTCGGGTGGCACAAATGAGTTGAGGGTGTTCGATTCCCAGCTCAGCCATCCTCGAAGTGGTTTTCCGTGGTTTCCCACTTCCTCTTCGGGCAAATGGCGGCCGAGAAACGTGTTGAGATTTCGGTTTACATTTAATAATAATAATAATTATAATAATAATAATAATATTTTTAATAATAATGATAATAATAATAATTATAATAATAATAATACTAAGGTGACAAGTTTTAAAAAACTATTCGGAAAATCACCAGACAGTAATAGGCATAATAAATAAATAAATAAATAAATACATAAATAAATATTTAAATAAATTTCCATGAAAAGAAAAATAATAATAATAAAAATGATAATAATAATAATAGTAGGCACTGATAGAGACGAGTTCATAAATTTCGATGAAATAGAAAATACTAATAATAATGATAATTATAATAATAATATTAGTCGCCTCCATGGCGTAGCGGTCAGCATGGTTAGCTGCCGCGCTGGAGGTCCTGAGTTCGATTCCGGGCTTTGATTAGTGGTATGAGGACTGGAACGGGGTCTACTCAGCCTCGGGTGGCACAAATGAGTTGAGGGGGTTCGATTCCCAGCTCAGCCATCCTCGAAGTGGTTTTCCGTGGTTTCCCACTTCCTCTTCGGGCAAATGCCGGCCGAGAAATGTGTTGAGATTTCGGTTTACATTTAATATAATAATAATAATTATAATGATAATAATAATATTTTTAATAATAATGATAATAATAATAATAATAATAATAATAATAATAATAATAATAATAATACTAAGGTGACAAGTTTTAAAAAACTATTCGGAAAATCACCAGACAGTAATAGGCATAATAAATAAAATAAATAAATAAATAAATATATAAATAAATTTCCATGAAAAGAAAAATAATAATAATAAAAATGATAATAATAATAATAATAGTAGGCACTGATAGAGACGAGTTCATAAATTTCGATGAAATAGAAAATACTAATAATAATGATAATTATAATAATAATAATAGTCGCCTCCATGGCGTAGCGGTCAGCATGGTTAGCTGCCGCGCCGGAGGTCCTGAGTTCGATTCCGGGCTTTGCCATGTAATTTGATAAGTGGTATGAGGACTGGAACGGGGTCTACTCAGCCTCGGGTGGCACAAATGAGTTGAGGGTGTTCGATTCCCAGCTCAGCCATCCTCGAAGTGGTTTTCCGTGGTTTCCCACTTCCTCTTCGGGCAAATGGCGGCCGAGAAACGTGTTGAGATTTCGGTTTACATTTAATAATAATAATAATTATAATAATAATAATAATATTTTTAATAATAATGATAATAATAATAATTATAATAATAATAATACTAAGGTGACAAGTTTTAAAAAACTATTCGGAAAATCACCAGACAGTAATAGGCATAATAAATAAATAAATAAATAAATACATAAATAAATATTTAAATAAATTTCCATGAAAAGAAAAATAATAATAATAAAAATG
>CAMPQE020000222.1:7500-15000 GCA_946902985.2 Meconema thalassinum
CGATTCCCAGCTCAGCCATCCTCGAAGTGGTTTTCCGTGGTTTCCCACTTCCTCTTCGGGCAAATGCCGGCCGAGAAATGTGTTGAGATTTCGGTTTACATTTAATATAATAATAATAATTATAATGATAATAATAATATTTTTAATAATAATGATAATAATAATAATAATAATAATAATAATAATAATAATAATAATAATACTAAGGTGACAAGTTTTAAAAAACTATTCGGAAAATCACCAGACAGTAATAGGCATAATAAATAAAATAAATAAATAAATAAATATATAAATAAATTTCCATGAAAAGAAAAATAATAATAATAAAAATGATACTAATAATAATAATAGTAGGCACTGATAGAGACGAGTTCATAAATTTCGATGAAATAGAAAATACTAATATAATGATAATTATAATAATAATAATAGTCGCCTCCATGGCGTAGCGGTCAGCATGGTTAGCTGCCGCGCGGAGGTCCTGAGTTCGATTCCGGGCTTTGCCATGTAATTTGATAAGTGGTATGAGGACTGTAACGGGGTCTACTCAGCCTCGGGTGGCACAAATGAGTTGAGGGTGTTCGATTCCCAGCTCAGCCATCCTCGAAGTGGGTTTCCGTGGTTTCCCACTTCTTCTTCGGGCAAATGCCGGCCGAGAAATGTGTTGAGATTTCGGTTTACATTTAATAATAATAATAAAAATAATAATAATTATAATAATAATAATAATATTTTTAATAATAATGATAATAATAATAATAATACTAAGGTGACAAGTTTTAAAAAACTATTCGGAAAATCACCAGGCAGTAATAGGCATAATAAATAAATAAATAAATAAATAAATATTTAAATAAATTTCCATGAAAAGAAAAATAATAATAATAAAAATGATAAATAATAATAATAGTAGGCACTGATAGAGACGAGTTCATAAATTTCGATGAAATAGAAAATACTAATAATAATGATAATTATAATAATAATATTAGTCGCCTCCATGGCGTAGCGGTCAGCATGGTTAGCTGCCGCGCTGGAGGTCCTGAGTTCGATTCCGGGCTTTGATTAGTGGTATGAGGACTGGAACGGGGTCTACTCAGCCTCGGGTGGCACAAATGAGTTGAGGGGGTTCGATTCCCAGCTCAGCCATCCTCGAAGTGGTTTTTCCGTGGTTTCCCACTTCCTCTTCGGGCAAATGCCGGCCGAGAAATGTGTTGAGATTTCGGTTTACATTTAATATAATAATAATAATTATAATGATAATAATAATATTTTTAATAATGATGATAATAATAATAATAATAATAATAATAATAATAATAATAATAATAATAATACTAAGGTGACAAGTTTTAAAAAACTATTCGGAAAATCACCAGACAGTAATAGGCATAATAAATAAAATAAATAAATAAATAAATATATAAATAAATTTCCATGAAAAGAAAAATAATAATAATAAAAATGATAATAATAATAATAATAGTAGGCACTGATAGAGACGAGTTCATAAATTTCGATGAAATAGAAAATACTAATAATAAATGATAATTATAATAATAATAATAGTCGCCTCCATGGCGTAGCGGTCAGCATGGTTAGCTGCCGCGCCGGAGGTCCTGAGTTCGATTCGGGCTTTGCCATGTAATTTGATAAGTGGTATGAGGACTGGAACGGGGTCTACTCAGCCTCGGGTGGCACAAATGAGTTGAGGGTGTTCGATTCCCAGCTCAGCCATCCTCGAAGTGGTTTTTCCGTGGTTTCCCACTTCCTCTTCGGGCAAATGGCGGCCGAGAAACGTGTTGAGATTTCGGTTTACATTTAATAATAATAATAATTATAATAATAATAATAATATTTTTAATAATAATGATAATAATAATAATTATAATAATAATAATACTAAGGTGACAAGTTTTAAAAAACTATTCGGAAAATCACCAGACAGTAATAGGCATAATAAATAAATAAATAAATAAATACATAAATAAATATTTAAATAAATTTCCATGAAAAGAAAAATAATAATAATAAAAAATGATAATAATAATAATAGTAGGCACTGATAGAGACGAGTTCATAAATTTCGATGAAATAGAAAATACTAATAATAATGATAATTATAATAATAATATTAGTCGCCTCCATGGCGTAGCGGTCAGCATGGTTAGCTGCCGCGCTGGAGGTCCTGAGTTCGATTCCGGGCTTTGATTAGTGGTATGAGGACTGGAACGGGGTCTACTCAGCCTCGGGTGGCACAAATGAGTTGAGGGGGGTTCGATTCCCAGCTCAGGCCATCCTCGAAGTGGTTTTCCGTGGTTTCCCACTTCCTCTTCGGGCAAATGCCGGCCCGAGAAATGTGTTGAGATTTCGGTTTACATTTAATATAATAATAATAATTATAATGATAATAATAATATTTTTAATAATAATGATAATAATAATAATAATAATAATAATAATAATAATAATAATAATAATACTAAGGTGACAAGTTTTAAAAAACTATTCGGAAAAATCACCAGACAGTAATAGGCATAATAAATAAAATAAATAAATAAATAAATATATAAATAAATTTCCATGAAAAGAAAAATAATAATAATAAAAATGATACTAATAATAATAATAGTAGGCACTGATAGAGACGAGTTCATAAATTTCGATGAAATAGAAAATACTAATAATAATGATAATTATAATAATAATAATAGTCGCCTCCATGGCGTAGCGGTCTGCATGGTTAGCTGCCGCGCCGGAGGTCCTGAGTTCGATTCCGGGCTTTGCCATGTAATTTGATAAGTGGTAGGAGGACTGTAACGGGGTCTACTCAGCCTCGGGTGGCACAAATGAGTTGAGGGTGTTCGATTCCCAGCTCAGCCATCCTCGAAGTGGGTTTCCGTGGTTTCCCACTTCTTCTTCGGGCAAATGCCGGCCGAGAAATGTGTTGAGATTTCGGTTTACATTTAATAATAATAATAAAAATAATAATAATTATAATAATAATAATAATATTTTTAATAATAAATGATAATAATAATAATAATACTAAGGTGACAAGTTTTAAAAAACTATTCGGAAAATCACCAGGCAGTAATAGGCATAATAAATAAATAAATAAATAAATAAATATTTAAATAAATTTCCATGAAAAGAAAAATAATAATAATAAAAATGATAATAATAATAATAGTAGGCACTGATAGAGACGAGTTCATAATTTCGATGAAATAGAAAATACTAATAATAATGATAATTATAATAATAATAATAGTCGCCTCCATGGCGTAGCGGTCAGCATGGTTAGCTGCCGCGCCGGAGGTCCTGAGTTCGATTCCGGGCTTTGCCATGAAATTTGATTAGTGGTATGAGGACTGGAACGGGGTCTACTCAGCCTCGGGTGGCACAAATGAGTTGAGGGGGTTCGATTCCCAGCTCAGCCATCCTCGAAGTGGTTTTCCGTGGTTTCCCACTTCCTCTTCGGGCAAATGCCGGCCGAGAAATGTGTTGAGATTTCGGTTTACATTTAATATAATAATAATAATTATAATGATAATAATAATATTTTTAATAATAATGATAATAATAATAATAATAATAATAATAATACTAATAATACTAAGGTGACAAGTTTTAAAAAACTATTCGGAAAATCACCAGACAGTAATAGGCATAATAAATAAAATAAATAAATAAATAAATATATAAATAAATTTCCATGAAAAGAAAAATAATAATAATAAAAATGATAATAATAATAATAATAGTAGGCACTGATAGAGACGAGTTCATAAATTTCGATGAAATAGAAAATACTAATAATAATGATAATTATAATAATAATAATAGTCGCCTCCATGGCGTAGCGGTCAGCATGGTTAGCTGCCGCGCCGGAGGTCCTGAGTTCGATTCCGGGCTTTGCCATGTAATTTGATAAGTGGTATGAGGACTGGAACGGGGTCTACTCAGCCTCGGGTGGCACAAATGAGTTGAGGGTGTTCGATTCCCAGCTCAGCCATCCTCGAAGTGGTTTTCCGTGGTTTCCCACTTCCTCTTCGGGCAAATGGCGGCCGAGAAACGTGTTGAGATTTCGGTTTACATTTAATAATAATAATAATTATAATAATAATAATAATATTTTTAATAATAATGATAATAATAATAATTATAATAATAATAATACTAAGGTGACAAGTTTTAAAAAACTATTCGGAAAATCACCAGACAGTAATAGGCATAATAAATAAATAAATAAATAAATACATAAATAAATATTTAAATAAATTTCCATGAAAAGAAAAATAATAATAATAAAAATGATAATAATAATAATAGTAGGCACTGATAGAGACGAGTTCATAAATTTCGATGAAATAGAAAATACTAATAATAATGATAATTATAATAATAATATTAGTCGCCTCCATGGCGTAGCGGTCAGCATGGTTAGCTGCCGCGCTGGAGGTCCTGAGTTCGATTCCGGGCTTTGATTAGTGGTATGAGGACTGGAACGGGGTCTACTCAGCCTCGGGTGGCACAAATGAGTTGAGGGGGTTCGATTCCCAGCTCAGCCATCCTCGAAGTGGTTTTCCGTGGTTTCCCACTTCCTCTTCGGGCAAATGCCGGCCGAGAAATGTGTTGAGATTTCGGTTTACATTTAATATAATAATAATAATTATAATGATAATAATAATATTTTTAATAATAATGATAATAATAATAATAATAATAATAATAATAATAATAATAATAATAATACTAAGGTGACAAGTTTTAAAAAACTATTCGGAAAATCACCAGACAGTAATAGGCATAATAAATAAAATAAATAAATAAATAAATATATAAATAAATTTCCATGAAAAGAAAAATAATAATAATAAAAATGATAATAATAATAATAATAGTAGGCACTGATAGAGACGAGTTCATAAATTTCGATGAAATAGAAAATACTAATAATAATGATAATTATAATAATAATAATAGTCGCCTCCATGGCGTAGCGGTCAGCATGGTTAGCTGCCGCGTTGCCATGAAATTTGATTAGTGGTATGAGGACTGGAACGGGGTCTACTCAGCCTCGGGTGGCACAAATGAGTTGAGGGGGTTCGATTCCCAGCTCAGCCATCCTCGAAGTGGTTTTCCGTGGTTTCCCACTTCCTCTTCGGGCAAATGCCGGCCGAGAAATGTGTTGAGATTTCGGTTTACATTTTATAATAATAATAAAAATAAAAATAATAATAATAATAATAATAATAATAATAATAATAATAAATATTACTGAAGCCTCCGTGGCTTAGGCAGCAGCAGGCCGGCCTCTCACCGCTGGGTCCGTGGCTCAAATCCCGGCCACTCCATGTGAGATCTGTGCAGGACAAAACGGAGGCAGACAGGTTTTTACTCCGGGTACCCTGTCAAAATTTCATTCCAGCAATACTCTCCACTATCATTTCATTTCATCTGTCATTCATATAATCAATGCCCCAGAGGAGTGCGTCAGGCCACGGCAGCCGGCACAGTTCATATCCTCGCCGCTAGAAGGGGGCTTCATTCATTCCATTCCTGACCCGGTCGGAGACTGGAAGCCGGCTGTGGGCTTTTCATTTCAATAATAAATATTACTAATAATAATAATAATACTAAGGGGACAAGTTTTAAAATGCTATTCGCAAAATGACCAGACCAAAAAACCCAGGCTTTCGGGACTCCCAAACAAAAGGAGAGACCCCATCTTGCAGCGCTCACTTGCCAACGGCCATACCATGTTGAGTACACCGGTTCTCGTTCGATCACCGCAGTTAAGCAACATAGGGCGCGGTCAGTACTTGGAGGGGAGACCGCCTGGGAACACCACGTGCTGTTGGCGACTGTCCGTTTTATTTATAATCATCATCATTATCGCGATCCCAGAGGATCAGCTAAAAATCATCCCGAATAATAATAATAATAATAATAATAATAAATATTACTGAAGCCTCCGTGGCTTAGGCAGCAGCAGGCCGGCCTCTCACCCCTGGTCCGTGCTCAAATCCCGGCCACTCCATGTGAGATCTGTGCAGGACAAAACGGAGGCAGACAGGTTTTTACTCCGGGTACCCTGTCAAAATTTCATTCCAGCAACACTCTCCACTATCATTTCATTTCATCTGTCATTCATTTAATCATTTCCCCAGAGGAGTGCGTCAGGCCTCGGCAGCCGGCACAGTTCATATCCTCGCCGCTAGAAGGGGGCTTCATTCATTCCATTCCTGACCCGGTCGGAGACTGGAAGCCGGCTGTGGCTTTTCATTTCAATAATAAATATTACTAATAATAATACTAAGGGGACAAGTATTAAAATGCTATTCCCAAAATGACCAGACCAAAGAACCCAGGCTTTCGGGACTCCCAAACAAAAGGAGAGACCCCATCTTGCAGCGCTCACTTGCCAACGGCCATACCATGTTGAGTACACCGGTTCTCGTTCGATCACCGCAGTTAAGCTACATAGGGGCGCGGTCAGTACTTGGAGTGGAGACCGCCTGGGAACACCACGTGCTGTTGGCGACTGTCCGTTTTATTTATAATCATCATCATTATCGCGATCCCAGAGGATCAGCTAAAAATAATCCCGAGTGCTCGACAGATTTCTCCGCTACTCCGGCCAACTCTGATGCGTAGGGACAGTGGGAATCTCGAACACCCACCCGACGACGATGCGGATCGACGCTCCAGCCTGTCCGGCGCACGGCCGCACGGTAATTAGCTCCCGCCGTCCGCCCGCGCTTTGACTTATTCAACGACGCCCACCGCGATCCCGAGTGCTCGACAGATTTCTCCGCTACTCCGGCAAACTCTGAAGCGTAGGGACAGTGGGAATCTCGAACACCCACCCAACGACGATGCGGATCGACGCTCCAGCCTGTCCGGCGCACGGCCGCACGGTAATTAGCTCCCGCCGTCCGCCCATGCTTTGACTTATTCAACGACGCCCACCGCGATCCCGAGTGCTCGACAGATTTCTCCGCTACTCCGGCAAACTCTGAAGCGTAGGGACAGTGGGAATCTCGAACACCCACCCGACGACGATGCGGATCGACGCTCCAGCCTGTCCGGCACACGGCCGCACGGTAATTAGCTCCCGCCGTCCGCCCGCGCTTTGACTTATTCAACGACGCCCACCGCGATCCCGAGTGCTCGACAGATTTCTCCGCTTCTCCGGCAAACTCTGAAGCGTAGGGACAGTGGGAATCTCGAACACCCACCCAACGACGATGCGGATCGACGCTCCAGCCTGTCCGGCACACGGCCGCACGGTAATTAGCTCCCGCCGTCCGCCCGCGCTTTGACTTATTCAACGACGCCCACCGCGATCCCGAGTGCTCGACAGATTTCTCTCCGCTTCTCCGGCAAACTCTGAAGCGTAGGGACAGTGGGAATCTCGAACACCCACCCGACGACGATGCGGATCGACGCTCCAGCCTGTCCGGCGCACGGCCGCACGGTAATTAGCTCCCG
>CAMPQE020000222.1:25000-32847 GCA_946902985.2 Meconema thalassinum
GGGATCGATTGGGTGGGTAAGCGGCCGGTCTAACTGACTTTTCGAAAGGGTGGGTAAGCAGCGGGAAGACATTTGGCTATCTTATTGCAAGGTGGGTAAACGGCGGGAATAGCCGTCTAGTCGAAAAATAAGTGGGTAAACGGCGGGAGGAGGTTTTCCGTGGTTTCCCACGTCCACTTCGGGCAAATGCCGGCCGAGAAATGTGTTGAGATTTCGGTTTACATTTAATAATAATAATAATAATAATAATAATAATAATTTTTTTAATAATAATGATAATAATAATAATAATAATACTAAGGTGACAAGTTTTGAAAAACTATTCGGAAAATCACCAGACAGTAATAGGCATAATAAATAAAATAAATAAATAAATATATAAATAAATTTCCATGAAAAGACAAATATTCGAAAATTTGGTCGAAATAGTGGGTATGCGGCGGGAGTTGCCGTCTAGTCGAAAAATAAGTGGGTAAACGGCGGGAGCAACCATTTAATCGAAAATTTGGGCGAGTACTGGGAGCAGCTTTCTCGTCGAAATAGTGGGTAAGCGGCGGGACTAGCTTTCGAAACTCGTCGAAAATGATGGGTTAAACGGCGGGAATATATATTTCATCGAAAAGATGGTTAACCAGCGGGAACGGCCATTTCGTCTCTCTCCCAGAGGCCTTTTAGAAAGAGTTCGAAACTTTTTCTTTTCGAAAATGTTCGAAACTATTTGCATCTTCAATCTAGGACTTGTTCCTCTTGAAAAACAGCGGAATCGAAAGGGTGGGTAAACGGCGGGAGTAACTTTGGCCATCTTAATGCAAGGAGGGTAAACGGCGAAAGTACACGTCTAGTCGAAAAATAAATTCGTTTCTACTAAAAAATAGTGCTATCCGGGCTGGAAGATCTGGCTGTGGCCGATTTTCAAAATTTTTAATTTTTCCATTAAAAAAAAGTCAAAAACGCACAGAGAAATTCATAACTTTTCAACGAAGCAACGTAGAAGGCTGGATTTTAGGGACGAAGTTTTAAATACCGTTTCTCAAACTTGTTATTTTTTTCAGATTTTTTCAAAAACGCATTAGGTCACTTCGTTAGTGAGCGACAGGGCAGCAAAAAATTTCTAAGTCCATTCACCGGCATCCGGCGACCCTCTGTTGCGGCCGCATCTTCCGCCAGCTCACGCGGGAGGCCCCGGCCTAAGCTGATGTACGGAGATGGCTGGCGAGTTGACGGTCGATGCCAGGGGTTCGAGGGGTCAGGCTTGCCGGCAACTTCCGATGGACTTACTAAGGGGACTCGTGCGGGATCGAATGGGTGGGTAAGCGGCGGGACTAGCTGCCATTTCGAAAGGGTGGGTAAGCGGCGGGAAGACATTTGGCCATCTTAATGCAAGGTGGGTAAGCGGCGGGACTAGCTGTCTTTTCGAAAGGGTGGGTAAGCGGCGGGAAGACATTTGGCCATCTTAATAAAATGTGGGTAAACGGCGGGACTAGCCCTCTAGTCGAAAAATAAATTCGTTTATACTGAAAAATAGTGCTATCCGGGCTGGAACATCTGGCTGTGGCCAATTTTAAAAATTTATTTTTTCCATTAAAAAAACGTTAAAAACGCACAAAAAAAAATTCATAACTTTTCTACGAAGCAACATAGAAGGCTGGATTTTAGGGACGAAGTTTCAAATACCGTTTCTCAAACTTGTTAATTTTTTCAGAATTTTTCATAAATGCATTAGGTCACTTCGTTAGTGAGCGACAGGGCAGCAAAAATTTTCTAAGTCCATTCACCGGCATCCGGCGACCCTCTGTTGCGGCCGCATCTTCCGCCAGCTCACGCGGGAGGCCCCGGCCTAAGCTGATGTACGGAGATGGCTGGCGAGTTGACGGTCGATGCCAGGGGTTCGAGGGGTCAGGCTTGCCGGCAACTTCCGATGGATTTACTAAGGGGACTCGTGCGGGATCGAATGGGTGGGTAAGCGGCGGGACTAGCTGCCATTTCGAAAGGGTGGGTAAGCGGCGGGAAGACATTTGGCCATCTTAATGCAAGGTGGGTAAGCGGCGGGACTAGCTGTCTTTTCGAAAGGGTGGGTAAGCGGCGGGAAGATATTTGGCCATCTTAATAAAATGTGGGTAAACGGCGGGACTAGCCCTCTAGTCGAAAAATAAATTCGTTTATACTGAAAAATAGTGCTATCCGGGCTGGAACATCTGGCTGTGGCCAATTTTAAAAATTTATTTTTTCCATTAAAAAAACGTTAAAAACGCACAAAAAAAATTCATAACTTTTCTACGAAGCAACATAGAAGGCTGGATTTTAGGGACGAAGTTTCAAATACCGTTTCTCAAACTTGTTAATTTTTTCAGAATTTTTCATAAACGCATTAGGTCACTTCGTTAGTGAGCGACAGGGCAGCAAAAATTTTCTAAGTCCATTCACCGGCTTCAGGCGACCCTCTGTTGCGGCCGCATCTTCCGCCAGCTCACGCGGGAGGCCCCGGCATAAGCTGATGTACGGAGATGGCTGGCGAGTTGACGGTCGATGCGAGGGGTTCGAGGGGTCAGGCTTGCGGGCAACTTCCGATGGATTTCCTAAGGGGACTCGTGCGGGATCGAATGGGTGGGTAAGCGGCGGGACTAGCTGCCATTTCGAAAGGGAGGGTAAGCGGCGGGAAGACATTTGGCCATCTTAATGCAAGGTGGGTAAGCGGCGGGACTAGCTGTCTTCTCGAAAGGGTGGGTAAGCGGCGGGAAGACATTTGGCCATCTTAATAAAATGTGGGTAAACGGCGGGACTAGCCCTCTAGTCGAAAAATGAATTCGTTTATACTGAAAAATAGTGCTATCCGGGCTGGAACATCTGGCTGTGGCCAATTTTAAAAATTTATTTTTTCCATTAAAAAAACGTTAAAAACGCACAAAAAAAATTCATAACTTTTCTACGAAGCAACATAGAAGGCTGGATTTTAGGGACGAAGTTTCAAATACCGTTTCTCAAACTTGTTAATTTTTTCAGAATTTTTCATAAACGCATTAGGTCACTTCGTTAGTGAGCGACAGGGCAGCAAAAATTTTCTAAGTCCATTCACCGGCTTCAGGCAACCCTCTGTTGCGGCCGCATCTTCCGCCAGCTCACGCGGGAGGCCCCGGCCTAAGCTGATGTACGGAGATGGCCGCATCTTCCGCCAGCTCACGCGGGAGGCCCCGGCCTAAGCTGATGTACGGAGATGGCTGGCGAGTTGACGGTCGATGCGAGGGGTTCGAGGGGGTCAGGCTTGCGGGCAACTTCCGATGGATTTCCTAAGGGGACTCGTGCGGGATCGAATGGGTGGGTAAGCGGGCGGGACTAGCTGCCATTTCGAAAGGGTGGGTAAGCGGCGGGAAGACATTTGGCCATCTTAATGCAAGGTGGGTAAGCGGCGGGACTAGCTGTCTTTTCGAAAGGGTGGGTAAGCGGCGGGAAGACATTTGGCCATCTTAATAAAAATGTGGGGTAAACGGCGGGACTAGCCCTCTAGTCGAAAAATAAATTCGTTTTATACTGAAAAATAGTGCTATCCGGGCTGGAACATCTGGCTGTGGCCAATTTTAAAAATTTATTTTTTCCATAAAAAAACGTTAAAAACGCACAAAAAAAATTCATAACTCTTCTACGAAGCAACATAGAAGGCTGGATTTTAGGGACGAAGTTTCAAATACCGTTTCTCAAAACTTGTTAATTTTTTCAGAATTTTTCATAAACGCATTAGGTCACTTCGTTAGTCAGCGACAGGGCAGCAAAAATTTTCTAAGTCCATTCACCGGCTTCAGGCGACCCTCTGTTGCGGCCGCATCTTCCGCCAAGCTCACGCGGGAGGCCCCGGCCTAAGCTGATGTACGGAGATGGGCTGGCGAGTTGACGGTCGATGCGAGGGGTTCGAGGGGTCAGGCTTGCGGGCAACTTCCGATGGATTTCCTAAGGGGACTCGTGCGGGATCGATTGGGTGGGGTAAGCGGCCGGACTAAACTGACTTTACGAAAGGGTGGGTAAGCGGCGGGGAAGACATTTGGCTATCTTATTGGCAAGGTGGGTAAACGGCGAGAATAGCCGTCTAGTCGAAAAATAAGTGGGTAAACGGCGGGAGCAGGTTTTCCGTGGTTTCCCACGTCCACTTCGGGCAAATGCCGGTCGAGAAATGTGTTGAGATTTCGGTTTACATTTAATAATAATAATAAAAATAATAATAATAATATTAATAATAATATTTTTTTAAATAATAATGATAATAATAATAATAATACTAAGGTGACAAGTTTTGAAAAAACTATTCGGAAAATCACCAGACAGTAATAGGCATAATAAATAAAATAAATAAATAAATATATAAATAAATTTCCATGAAAAGAAAAAATAATAATAAATAAAAATAATAATAATAATAATAATAATAATAATAATAATATTTTTAATAATAATGATAATAATAATAATAATACTAAGGTGACAAGTTTTAAAAAACTATTCGGAAAATCACCAGACAAAAATAGGCATAATTAATAAAATAAATAAATAAATAAATAAATATATAAATAAATTTCCATGAAAAGAAAAATAATAATAATAAAAATGATAATAATAATAATAATAATAGTAGGCACTGATTAGAGACGAGTTCATAAATTTCGATGAAATAGAAAATATTAATAATAATGATAATTATAATAATAATAATAGTCGCCTCCATGGCGTAGCGGTCAGCATGGTTAGCTGCCGCGCCGGAGGTCCTGAGTTCGATTCCGGGCTTTGCCATGTAATTTGATAAGTGGTATGAGGACTGGAACGGGGGTCTACTCAGCCTCGGGTGGCACAAATGAGTTGAGGGTGTTCGATTCCCAGCTCAGCCATCCTCGAAGTGGTTTCCGTGGTTTCCCACTTCCTCTTCGGGCAAATGGCGGCCGAGAAACGTGTTGAGATTTCGGTTTACATTTAATAATAATAATA
The DNA here is from genome assembly GCA_946902985.2 of Meconema thalassinum. Classification (NCBI taxonomy): domain Eukaryota; kingdom Metazoa; phylum Arthropoda; class Insecta; order Orthoptera; family Tettigoniidae; genus Meconema; species Meconema thalassinum. The sequence goes on from CAMPQE020000222.1 coordinate 29,966, forward strand.
ATTATAATAATAATAATAATATTTTAAATAATAATGATAATAATAATAATTATAATAATAATAATACTAAGGTGACAAGTTTTAAAAAAACTATTCGGAAAATCACCAGACAGTAATAGGCATAATAAATAAATAAATAAATAAATACATAAATAAAATATTTAAATAAATTTCCATGAAAAGAAAAATAATAATAATAAAAATGATAATAATAAAAATAGTAGGCACTGATAGAGACGAGTTCATAAATTTCGATGAAATAGAAAATACTAATAATAATGATAATTATAATAATAATATTAGTCGCCTCCATGGCGTAGCGGTCAGCATGGTTAGCTGCCGCGCTGGAGGTCCTGAGTTCGATTCCGGGCTTTGATTAGTGGTATGAGGACTGGAACGGGGTCTACTCAGCCTCGGGTGGCACAAATGAGTTGAGGGGGTTCGATTCCCAGCTCAGCCATCCTCGAAGTGGTTTTTCCGTGGTTTCCCACTTCCTCTTCGGGCAAATGCCGGCCGAGAAATGTGTTGAGATTTCGGTTTACATTTAATATAATAATAATAATTATAATGATAATAATAATATTTTTTAATAATAATGATAATAATAATAATAATAATAATAATAATAATAATAATAATAATACTAAGGTGACAAGTTTTAAAAAACTATTCGGAAAATCACCAGACAGTAATAGGCATAATAAATAAAATAAATAAATAAATAAATATATAAATAAATTTCCATGAAAAGAAAAATAATAATAATAAAATGATAATAATAATAATAATAGTAGGCACTGATAGAGACGAGTTCATAAATTTCGATGAAATAGAAAATACTAATAATAATGATAATTATAATAATAATAATAGTCGCCTCCATGGCGTAGCGGTCAGCATGGTTAGCTGCCGCGCCGGAGGTCCTGAGTTCGATTCCGGGCTTTGCCATGTAATTTTGATAAGTGGTATGAGGACTGGAACGGGGTCTACTCAGCCTCGGGTGGCACAAATGAGTTGAGGGTGTTCGATTCCCAGCTCAGCCATCCTCGAAGTGGTTTTCCGTGGTTTCCCACTTCCTCTTCGGGCAAATGGCGGCCGAGAAACGTGTTGAGATTTCGGTTTACATTTAATAATAATAATAATTATAATAATAATAATAATATTTTTAATAATAATGATAATAATAATAATTATAATAATAATAATACTAGGTGACAAGTTTTAAAAAACTATTCGGAAAATCACCAGACAGTAATAGGCATAATAAATAAATAAATAAATAAATACATAAATAAATATTTAAATAAATTTCCATGAAAAGAAAAATAATAATAATAAAAATGATAATAATAATAATAGTAGGCACTGATAGAGACGAGTTCATAAATTTCGATGAAATAGAAAATACTAATAATAATGATAATTATAATAATAATATTAGTCGCCTCCATGGCGTAGCGGTCAGCATGGTTAGCTGCCGCGCTGGAGGTCCTGAGTTCGATTCCGGGCTTTGATTAGTGGTATGAGGACTGGAACGGGGTCTACTCAGCCTCGGGTGGCACAAATGAGTTGAGGGGGTTCGATTAGTGGTTTTCCGTGGTGTCCCACTTCCTCTTCGGGCAAATGCCGGCCGAGAAATGTGTTGAGATTTCGGTTTACATTTAATATAATAATAATAATTATAATGATAATAATAATATTTTTAATAATAATGATAATAATAATAATAATAATAATAATAATAATAATAATAATAATAATAATACTAAGGTGACAAGTTTTAAAAAACTATTCGGAAAATCACCAGACAGTAATAGGCATAATAAATAAAATAAATAAATAAATAAATATATAAATAAATTTCCATGAAAAGAAAAATAATAATAATAAAAATGATACTAATAATAATAATAGTAGGCACTGATAGAGACGAGTTCATAAATTTCGATGAAATAGAAAATACTAATAATAATGATAATTATAATAATAATAATAGTCGCCTCCATGGCGTAGCGGTCAGCATGGTTAGCTGCCGCGCCGGAGGTCCTGAGTTCGATTCCGGGCTTTGCCATGTAATTTGATAAGTGGTATGAGGACTGTAACGGGGTCTACTCAGCCTCGGGTGGCACAAATGAGTTGAGGGTGTTCGATTCCCAGCTCAGCCATCCTCGAAGTGGGTTTCCGTGGTTTCCCACTTCTTCTTCGGGCAAATGCCGGCCGAGAAATGTGTTGAGATTTCGGTTTACATTTAATAATACTAATAAAAATAATAATAATTATAATAATAATAATAATATTTTTAATAATAATGATAATAATAATAATAATACTAAGGTGACAAGTTTTAAAAAACTATTCGGAAAATCACCAGGCAGTAATAGGCATAATAAATAAATAAATAAATAAATAAATATTTAAATAAATTTCCATGAAAAGAAAAATAATAATAATAAAAATGATAATAATAATAATAGTAGGCACTGATAGAGACGAGTTCATAAATTTCGATGAAATAGAAAATACTAATAATAATGATAATTATAATAATAATAATAGTCGCCTCCATGGCGTAGCGGTCAGCATGGTTAGCTGCCGCGCCGGAGGTCCTGAGTTCGATTCCGGGCTTTGCCATGAAATTTGATTAGTGGTATGAGGACTGGAACGGGGTCTACTCAGCCTCGGGTGGCACAAATGAGTTGAGGGGGTTCGATTCCCAGCTCAGCCATCCTCGGAAGTGGTTTTCCGTGGTTTCCCACTTCCTCTTCGGGCAAATGCCGGCCGAGAAATGTGTTGAGATTTCGGTTTACATTTTATAATAATAATAAAAATAAAAAATAATAATAATAATAATAATAATAATAATAATAATAATAATAAATATT
>CAMPQE020000223.1:0-102948 GCA_946902985.2 Meconema thalassinum
ATAGGTAACATTCGGCTAGTTTTAGGTATTTCTCAGCGAGCTTATTGCAAATTTAGCTAGATATACGTAACGTTCGGCTAGTTTAAGGTTTTACCCTGCTAGTTTAGAGCATATTTAGTTAGATATAGGTTACATTCAGATAGTTTTAGGGTTTACTAAGCAAGTCTAGAGCATATATAGCTTGATATAGGTTACATTCAGTCAGTTTTAGGTATTACTCAGCTAGTTTTGAGCATATTTAGCTAGATATAGGTAACATTCGGCTAGTTTTAGTTATTACTCAGCTAACATAGAGCATATTTAGCTAGATATAGGTAACATTCGGCAAGTTTTAGGTATTACTCAGCTAGTTTAGAGCATATTTAGCTAGGTATAGGTTACATTCAGCTAGTCTTAGGGTTTACTCAGATTGTTTAGGTCATATTTAGCTATTTATAGGTATCATTCGGCTAGTTTTAGGTATTATTCAGCGAGCTTCTTGCATATTTAGCTAGATATACGTAACATTCGGCTAGTTTTATGTTTTACTCTGCCAGTTTAGAGCATATTTAGCTAGATATAGGTTACATTCAGCTAGTTTTTAGGGTTTACTAAGCTAGTTTAGAGCATATATAGCTTGATATAGGTTACATTCAGTCAGTTTTAGGTATTACTCAGCTAGTTTAGAGCATATTTAGGTAGATATAGGTTATATTCAGTCAGTTTTAGGTATTACTCAGCTGGTTTAGAGCATATTTAGCTAGATATAGGTTACATTCCGTCAGTTTTAGGTATTTCTCAGCTAGTTTAGAGCGTATTTAGCTACTTATAGGTTACATTCAATCAGTTTTAGGTATTATTCAGGAAGTTTTGAGCATACTTAGCTAGATATAGGTTACATTCTGTCAGTTTTAGATAATCCTCAGCTAGTTTAGAGCATATTTAGCTAGTTATAGGTAACAATCGGCTAGTTTTAGGTTTTTCTCAGCAAGTTTATAGCATATATAGCTAGATATAGGTTACATTCAGTCAGTTTTAGGTATTAATCAGCTAGTTTAGAGCATATTAACTAGATATAGGTTACATTCAGTCAGTTTTAGGTATTACTCAGCTAGTTTAGAGCATATTTAGCTAGATATAGGTTACATTCAGTCAATTTTAGGTATTACTCAGCTAGTTTAGAGCATATTTAGCTAGATATAGGTTACATTCAGTCAGTTTTAAGTATTACTCAGCTAGTTTAGGGCATATTTAGCCAGTTATAGGTTACATTCAGCAGGTTTTAGGGTTTACTCAGCTTGTTTAGGTCATATTTACCTATTTATAGGTATCATTCGGCTAATTTTAGGTATTATTCAGCGAGCTTCTTGCATATTTAGCTAGATATACGTAACATTCGGCTAGTTTTAGGTTTTACTCTGCTAGTTTGGAGCATATTTAGCTAGATATAGGTTTACATTCAGCTAGTTTTAGGGTATACTAAGCTAGTATAGAGCATATATAGCTTGATATAGGTTACATTCAGTCAGTTTTAGGTATTACTCAGCTAGTTTAGAGCATATTTAGGTAGATATAGGTTACATTCAGTCAGTTTTAGGTATTACTCAGCTGGTTTAGAGCATATTTAGCTAGATATAGGTTACATTCCGTCAGTTTTTAGGTATTTCTCAGCTAGTTTAGAGCGTATTTAGCTAGTTATAGGTTACATTCAATCAGTTTTAGGTATTATTCAGCAAGTTTAGAGCATATTTAGCTAGATATAGTTTACATTCTGTCAGTTTTAGTTATTACTCAGCTAGTTTAGAACATATTTAGCTAGTTATAGGTAACAATCGGCTAGTTTTAGGTTTTACTCAGCTAGTTTATAGCATATATTGCTAGATATAGGTTACATTCAGTCAGTTTTATATATTAATCAGCTAGTTTAGAGCATATTTAGCTAGATATAGGTTACATTCAGTCAGTTTTAGGTATTACTCAGCTAGTTTAGAACATATTTAGCTAGATAGAGGATTTATTCAGTCAGTTTTAGGTATTACTCAGGTAGTTTAGATCATATGTAGCTAGATATAGGTAACATTCGGCTAGTTTTAGGTATTACTCAGCGAGCTTATTGCATATTTAGCTGGATATAGGTATCATTCGGCTAGTTTTAGGTATTACTCAGCGAGCTTATTGCATCTTTAGCTGAATATAGGTAACATTCGGCTAGTTTTAGGTATTAGTCAACTAGTTGAGAGCATATTTAACTAAATATAGGTTACATTCAGTCAGTTTTAGGTGTTACTCAGCTAGTTAAGAGCATATTTAGCTAGATATATGTAACATTCGGCCTGTTTTAGGTATTACTCAGCTAGTTTGGAGCATATTTAGCTAGATATAGGTAACATTCGGCTAGTATTAGGTATTACTCAGCTAGTTTAGAGCATATTTAACTAAATATAGGTTACATTAAGTCAGTTTTAGGTATTACTCAGCTAGTTTAGATCATATTTAGCTAGATATAGGTTACATTCAGACAGTTTTAGGTATTACTCAGCTAGTTTAGAGCATATTTAGCTAGTTATAGGTTACATTCAGCTAGTTTTAGGGTTTACTCAGCTAGTTTAGACCATATTTAGCTAGATATAGGTTACATTCAGTCAGTTTTAGGTATTACTCAGCTAGTTTAAAATATATTTAGCTAGTTTTAGGTAACATTCGGCTAGTTTTAGGTTTTACTCAGCTAGTTTAGAGCATATTTAGCTAGTTATTGGTTATATTCAGTCAGTTCTAGGGTTTTCTCAGCTAGTTTAGAGCATATTTAGCTAGATATAGGTTACATTCAGTCAGTTTTAGGAATAACTCAGCTAGTTTAGAGCATATTTAGCTAGATATATGTTATATTCAGTCAGTTTTAGGTATTACTCAGCTAGTTTAGAGCATATTAACTAGATATAGGTTACATTCTGTCAGTTTTAGGTATTACTCAGCTAGTTTAGAACATATTTAGCTAGATATAGGTAACATTTGGCTAGTTTTACGTATTACTCAGCTAGTTTAGAGCATATTTATGTTGATATAAGTTACATTCAGTCAGATTTAGGTATTACTCAGCTAGTTTAGAGCATATTTAGCTAGATATAGGTTACATTCAGTCAGTTTTAGGTATTACTCAGCTAGTTTAGAGCATATTTATCCAAGTATAGGTTACATTCAGCTAGTTTTAGGGTTTACTCAGCTTGTTTAGATCATATTTAGCTATTTATAGGTATCATTCGGCTAGTTTTAGGTATTACTCATCGAGTTAATTGCATACTTATCTAGTTATAGGTTACATTCAGCTAGTTTCAGGGTTTAGTCAGCTAGTGTAAAGCATATTTAGCTATATATAGGTTACATTCAGTCAGTTTTTGGTATTACTCTGCTAGTTTAGAGTGTATTTAGCTAGTTATAGGTTACATTCAATCAGTTTTAGGTATTATTCAGCAAGTTTAGAATATATATTAACTAGTTAAAAGTTACATTCTGTCAGTTTAAGGTACTTCTCAGCTAGTTTAGAGCATATTTAGCTAGATATAGGTTACGTTAAGCTAGTTCTAGGGTTAACTCAGCTACTTTAAAGCTTATTTAGCTAGATATAGGTTACATTCAGCCTGTTATAGGTATTTCTCAGCTAGTTTAGAGCGTATTTAGATAGATATAGGTACAATCTGTCTGTTTTAGGTATTTCTCAGCTAGTTTAGAGCTTATTTAGCTAGATATAGGTTACTTTCAGCTAGTTTTAGGGTTTACTCACCTAGTTTAGAGGATATTTAGCTAGATATATGTAACATTCGGCTAGTTTTAGGTATTACTCAGCTAGTTTAGAGCATATTTAGCTAGTTATAGGTTATATTCAGTCAGTTTTAAGGTTTACTCAGCTAGTTAAGAGCATATTTAGCTAGATATAGGTTACATTCAGTCAGTTTTAGGTATAAATCAGCTTGTTTAGAGCATATTTAGCTAGATATGTTATATTCAGTCAGTTTTAGGTATTACTCAGCTAGTTTAGAGCATATTAACTAGATATAGGTTACATTCAGTCAGTTTTAGGTATTACGCAGCCAGTTTAGAACATATTTAGCTAGATATAGGTAACATTCGGCTAGTTTTACGTATTACTCAGCTAGTTTAGGGCATATTTATGTTGATATAGGTTACATTCAGTCAGATTTAGGTATTAGTCAACTAGTTTAGAGCATATTTAGCTAGATATAGGTTACATTCAGTCAGTTTTAGGTATTATTCAGCTAGTTTAGAGCATATTTAGCTAGATATAGGTAAAATTCAGTCAGTTTTATGTATTACTCAGCTAGTTTAGAACATATTTAACTAGATATACGTTACATTCTGTCAGTTTTAGGTATTACTCAGCTAGTTTATAGAATATTTAACTAGATATAGGTAACATTCGGCTAGTTTTAGGTATTACTCAGCTAGTTTAGAGCATATTAAGCTAGTTATAGGTTACATTCAGCTAGTTTTAGCGTTTACTCAGCTTGTTTAGATCATATTTAGCTATTTATAGGTATTTTTCGGCTAGTTTTAGGTATTTCTCAGCGAGCTTATTGCAAATTTAGCTAGATATACGTAACGTTCGGCTAGTTTAAGGTTTTACCCTGCTAGTTTAGAGCATATTTAGTTAGATATAGGTTACATTCAGATAGTTTTAGGGTTTACTAAGCAAGTCTAGAGCATATATAGCTTGATATAGGTTACATTCAGTCAGTTTTAGGTATTACTCAGCTAGTTTTGAGCATATTTAGCTAGATATAGGTAACATTCGGCTAGTTTTAGTTATTACTCAGCTAGTTTAGAGCATATTTAGCTAGATATAGGTAACATTCGGCAAGTTTAGGTATTACTCAGCTAGTTTAGAGCATATTTAGCTAGTTATAGGTTACATTCAGCTAGTCTTAGGGTTTACTCAGATTGTTTAGGTCATATTTAGCTATTTATAGGTATCATTCGGCTAGTTTTAGGTATTATTCAGCGAGCTTCTTGCATATTTAGCTAGATATACGTAACATTCGGCTAGTTTTATGTTTTTACTCTGCCAGTTTAGAGCATATTTAGCTAGATATAGGTTACATTCAGCTAGTTTTAGGGTTTACTAAGCTAGTTTAGAGCATATATAGCTTGATATAGGTTACATTCAGTCAGGTTTTAGGGTATTACTCAGCTAGTTTAGAGCATATTTAGGTAGATATAGGTTATATTCAGTCAGTTTTAGGTATTACTCAGCTGGTTTAGAGCATATTTAGCTAGATATAGGTTACATTCCGTCAGTTTTAGGTATTTCTCAGCTAGTTTAGAGCGTATTTAGCTACTTATAGGTTACATTCAATCAGTTTTAGGTATTATTCAGGAAGTTTTGAGCATACTTAGCTAGATATAGGTTACATTCTGTCAGTTTTAGATAATCCTCAGCTAGTTTAGAGCATATTTAGCTAGTTATAGGTAACAATCGGCTAGTTTTAGGTTTTACTCAGCAAGTTTATAGCATATATAGCTAGATATAGGTTACATTCAGTCAGTTTTAGGTATTAATCAGCTAGTTTAGAGCATATTTAACTAGATATAGGTTACATTCAGTCAGTTTTAGGTATTACTCAGGTAGTTTAGAACATATTTAGCTAGATAGAGGATTCATTCAGTCAGTTTTAGGTATTACTCAGGTAGTTTAGATCATATGTAGCTAGATATAGGTAACATTCGGCTAGTTTTAGGTATTACTCAGCGAGCTTATTGCATATTTAGCTGTATATAGGTATCATTCGGCTAGTTTTAGGTATTACTCAGCGAGCTTATTGCATATTTAGATGAATATAGGTAACATTCGGCTAGTTTTAGGTATTAGTCAGCTAGTTTAGAGCATATTTAACTAAATAGAGGTTACATTCAGTCAGTTTTAGGTGTTACTCAGCTAGTTTAGAGCATATTTAGCTAGTTATATGTAACATTCGGCTAGTTATAGGTATTACTCAGCTAGATTAGAGCATATTTAGCTAAATATAGGTTACATTAAGTCAGTTTTAGGTATTACTCAGCTAGTTTAGATAAAATTTAGCTAGATATAGGTTACATTCAGACAGTTTTAGGTATTACTCAGCTAGTTTAGAGCATATTTAGCTAGTTATAGGTTACATTCAGCTAGTTTTAGGGTTTACTCAGCTAGTTTAGACCATATTAAGCTAGATAAAGGTTACATTCAGTCAGTTTTAGGTATTACTCAGCTAGTTTAAATATATTAAGCTAGTTTTAGGTAACATTCGGCTAGTTTTAGGTTTTACTCAGCTAGTTTAGAGCATATTTAGCTAGTTATAGGTTATATTCAGTCAGTTTTAGGGTTTTCTCAGCTAGTTTAGAGCATATTAACGAGATATAGGTTACATTCAGTCAGTTTTAGGTATTACTCAGCTAGTTTAGAACATATTTAGCTAGGTATAGGTAACATTTGGCTAGTTTTACGTATAACTCAGCTAGTTTAGAGCATATTTATGTTGATATAGGTTACATTCAGTCAGATTTAGGTATTACTCAGCTAGTTTTAGAGCATATTTAGCTAGATATAGGTTCATTCAGTCAGTTTTAGGTACTTCTCAGCTAGTTTAGAGCATATTTAGCTAGGTATAGGTTACTTTAAGCTAGTTATAGGGTTAACTCAGCTACTTTAAAGCATATTTATCTAGATATAGGTTACATTCAGCCTGTTTTAGGTATTTCTCAGCTAGTTTAGAGCGTATTTAGATAGATATAGGTTACATTCTGTCTGTTTTAGGTATTTCTCAGCTAGTTTAGAGCATATTTAGCTAGATATAGGTTACTTTCAGCTAGTTTTAGGGTTTACTCAGCTAGTTTAGAGGATATTTAGCTAGATACATGGAACATTCGGCTAGTTTTAGGTATTACTCAGCTAGTTAGAGTATATTTAGCTAGATATAGTTTATATTCGGCTTGTTCTAGGTATTACTCAGATAGTTTAGAGCATATTAACTAGTTATAGGTTATATTCAGTCAGTTTTAAGGTTTACTCAGCTTGTTTAGAGCATATTTAGCTAGATATAGGTTACATTCAGTCAGTTTTAGGTATAAATCAGCTAGTTTAGAGCATATTTAGCTAGATATGTTATATTCAGTCAGTTTTAGGTATTACTCAGCTAGTTTAGAGCATATTAACTAGATATAAGTTACATTCAGTCAGTTTTAGGTATTACGCAGCCAGTTTAGAACATATTTAGCTAGATATAGGTAACATTCGGCTAGTTTTACGTATTACTCAGCTAGTTTAGAGCATATTTATGTTGATATAGGTTACATTCAGTCAGATTTAGGTATCACTCAGCTAGTTTAGAGCATATTTAGCTAGATATAGGTTACATTCAGTCAGTTTTAGGTATTATTCAGCTAGTTTAGAGCATATTTAGCTAGATATAGGTTAAATTCAGTCAGTTTTAGGTATTACTCAGCTAGTTTAGAACATATTTAACTAGATATAGGTAACATTCGACTAGTTTTAGGTATTACTCAGCTAGTTTAGAGCATATTTAGCGAGATATAGGTAACATTCGGCTAGTTTTAGGTATTACTCAGCTAGTTTAGAGCATATTAAGCTAGTTATAGGTTACATTCAGCTAGTTTTAGCGTTTACTCAGCTTGTTTAGATCATATTTAGCTATTTATAGGTATCTTTCGGCTAGTTTTAGGTATTTCTCAGCGAGCTTATTGCATATTTAGCTAGATATACGTAACGTTCGGCTAGTTTTAGGTTTTACTCTGCTAGTTTAGAGCATATTTAGTTAGATATAGGTTACATTCAGCTAGTTTTAGGGTTTACTAAGCTAGTCTAGAGCATATATAGCTTGATATAGGTTACATTCAGTCAGTTTTAGGTATTACTCAGCCAGTTTTGAGCATATTTATCTAGATATAGGTTACATTCAGTCAGTTTTAGGGTTTACTCAGCTAGTTTAGAAAATATTTAGCTAGATATAGGTTACATTCAGTCAGTTTTAGGTATTACTCAGCAAGTTTAGAGCATATTTCGCAAGATATAGGTTACATTCTGTCCGTTTTAGGTATTATTCAGCTAGTTTTAGAGCATATCTAGCTAGATATAGATTACATTCAGTCAGTTATAGGTATTACTCAGCTAGTTTAGGACATATTTAGCTAGACATAGGTTACATTCAGACAGTTTTAGGTATTACTCAGCTAGTTTAGAGCATATTTAACTAGATATAGGTTACATTCAGTCAGTTTTAATTATTGCTCTGCTAGTTTAGAGTATATTAAGCTAGTTATAGGTTACATTCAGCAAGTTTTAGGTATTACTCAGCTTGTTAATAGCATATTTAACTAGATATATGTTACATTCAGTCAGTTTTAGGTATTACTCAGCTAGTTTAGAGCATATTTAACTAGATATAGGTAACATTCGGCTAGTTTTGGGTATTCCTCAGGTAGTTTAGAGCATATTTAGCTAGATATATGTAACATTCGGCCTGTTTTAGGTATTTCTCAGCTAGTTTGGAGCATATTTAGCTAGATATAGGTAACATTCGGCTAGTTTTAGGTATTACTCAGCTAGTTTAGAACATATTTAGCTAAATATAGGTTACATTAAGTCAGTTTTAGGTATTACTCAGCTAGTTTAGATCAAATTTAGCTAGATATAGGTTACATTCAGACAGTTTTAGGTATTACTCAGCTTGTTTTGAGCATATTTAGCTAGTTATAGGTTACATTCAGTCAGTTTTAGATATTAATCAATTAGTTTAGAGCATATTTAGCTAGATATAGGTTACATTCAGTCAGTTTCAGGTATTACTCAGCTAGTTTAGAGCATATTTAGCTAGTTTTAGGTAACATTCAGCTAGTTTTAGTTTTACTCAGCTAGTTTAGAGCATATCTAGCTAGATATAGCTTATATTCAGCTAGTTTTAGTGTTTACACAGCTAGTTTAGGACATATTTAGCTAGATATAGGGACATTCGGCTAGTATTAGGTATTACTCAGCTTGTTTAGAGCATATTTAGCTAATTATAGGTAACATTCGGCTAGTTGTAGGTATTACTCAGCTAGTTTAGAGCATATTTTGCTAGTTATAGGTTACATTCAGTCAGTTTTAGGGTTTACCCAGCTATTTTAGAGCTTATTTAGCTAGATATAAGTTACATTCAGTCAGTTTTAAGTTATATTCAGCTAGTTTAGGGCATATTTAGCTAGTTATAGGTTAAATTCAGTCAGTTCTAGGTATTACTCAGCCAGTTTAGAGCATATTTAGCTAGATATAGGTTACATTCAGTCAGTTTTAATTATTGCTCAGCTAGTTTAGAGCATATTAAGCTAGTTATAGGTTACATTCAGCAAGTTTTAGGTATTACTCAGCTTGTTAATAGCATATTTAACTAGATATATGTTACATTCAGTCAGTTTTAGGTATTACTCAGCTAGTTTAGAGCATATTTAACTAGATATAGGTAACATTCGGCTAGTTTTAGGTATTACTCAGCTAGTTTAGAGCATATTTATCTAGATATAGGTAACATTCGGCTAGTTTTAGGTATTACTCAGCTAGTTTAGAGCATATTAAGCTAGTTATAGGTTACATTCAGCTAGTTTTAGCGTTTACTCAGCTTGTTTAGATCATATTTAGCTATTTATAGGTATCTTTCGGCTAGTTTTAGGTATTTCTCAGCAAGCTTATTGCATATTTACCTAGATATACGTAACGTTCGGCTAGTTTCATTTTTTACTCTGCTAGTTTAGAGCATATTTAGCTAGATATAGGTTACATTCAGCTAGTTTTAGGGTTTACTAAGCTAGTTAAGAGCATATATAGCTTGATATAGGTTGCATTCAGTCAGTTTTAGGTATTACTCAGCTAGTTTAGAGCATATTTAGGTAGATATAGGTTTTATTCAGTCAGTTTTAGGTATTACTCAGCTGGTTTAGAGCATATTTAGCTAGATATAGGTTACATTCCGTCAGTTTTAGGTAATTCTCAGCTAGTTTAGAGCGTATTTACCTAGTTATAGGTTAAATTCAATCAGTTTTAGGTATTATTCAGCAAGTTTAGAGCATACTTAGCTAGATATAGGTTACATTCTGTCAGTTGTAGATATTACTCAGCTAGTTTAGAGCATATTTAGCTAGTTATAGGTAACAATCGGCTAGTTTTAGGTTTTACTCAGCTAGTTTATAGCATATATAGCTAGATATAGGTTACATTCAGTCAGTTTAAGGTATTAATCAGCTAGTTTAGAGCATATTTAGCTAGATATAGGTTACATTCAGTCAGTTTTAAGTATTAATCAGCTAGTTTAGAGCATATTTAGCTAGATATAGGTTACATTCAGTCAGTTTTAGGTATTACTCAGGTAGTTTAGAACATATTTAGGTAGATAGAGGTTTCATTCAGACAGTTTTAGGTATTACTCAGGTAGTTTAGATCATATGTAGCTAGATATAGGTAACATTCGGCTAGTTTTAGGTATTACTCAGCTAGCTTATTGCATATTTAGCTGTATATAGGTATCATTCGGCTAGTTTTAGGTATTACTCAGCGAGCTTATTGCATATTTAGATGAATATAGGTAACATTCGGCTAGTTTTAGGTATTAGTCAGCCAGTTTAGAGCATATTTAACTAAATATAGGTTACATTCAGTCAGTTTTAGGTGTTACTCAGCTAGTTTAGAGCATATTTAGCTAGATATATGTAACATTCGGCCTGTTTTAGGTATTTCTCAGCTAGTTTGGAGCATATTTAGCTAGATATAGGTAACATTCGGCTAGTTTTAGGTATTACTCAGCTAGTTTAGAGCATATTTAGCTAAATATAGGTTACATTAAGTCAGTTTTAGGTATTACTCAGCTAGTTTAGATCAAATTTAGCCAGATATAGGTTACATTCAGACAGTTTTAGGTATTACTCAGCTAGTTTAGAGCATATTTAGCTAGTTATAGTTTACATTCAGCTAGTTTTAGGGTTTACTCAGCTAGTTTAGTCCATATTTAGCTAGATAAAGGTTACATTCAGTCAGTTTTAGGTATAACTCAGCTAGTTTAGAGCATATTTAGCTAGATATATGTTATATTCAGTCAGTTTTAGGTATTACTCAGCTAGTTTAGAGCAAATTAACGAGATATAGGTTACATTCAGTCAGTTTTAGGTATTACTCATTTAGTTTAGAACTTATTTAGCTAGATATAGGTAACATTTGGCTAGTTTTACGTATAACTCAGCTCGTTTAGAGCATATTTATGTTGATTTAGGTTACATTCAGTCAGATTTAGGTATTACTCAGTTAGTTTAGAGCATATTTAGCTAGATATAGGTTACATTCAGTCAGTTTTAGGTATTATTCAGCTAGTTTAGAGCATGTTTATCCAAGTATAGGTTACATTCAGCTAGTTTTACGGTTTACTCAGCTTGTTAAGATCATATTTAGCAATTTATAGGTATCATTCGGCTAGTTTTAGGTATTACTCATCGAGTTAATTGCATACTTAGCTAGTTATAGGTTACATTCAGCTAGTTTCAGGGTTTACTCAGCTAGTGTAAAGCATATTTAGCTATATATAGGTTACATTCAGTCAGTTTTAGGTATTACTCTGCTAGTTTAGGGTGTATTTAGCTAGTTATAGGTTACATTCAATCAGTTTTAGGTATTATTCTGCAAGTTTAGAGTATATATTAACTAGTTAAAAGTTACATTCTGTCAGTTTTAGGTAATTCTCAGCTAGTTTAGAGCATATTTAGCTAGATATAGGTTACTTTAAGCTAGTTCTAGGGTTAACTCAGCTACTTTAAAGCATATTTATCTAGATATAGGTTACATTCAGCCTGTTTTAGGTATTTCTCAGCTAGTTTAGAGCGTATTTAGATAGATATAGGTTACATTCTGTCTGTTTTAGGTATTTCTCAGCTAGTTTAGAGCATATTTAGCTAGATATAGGATACGTTCAGCTAGTTTTAGGGTTTACTCAGCTAGTTTAGAGGATATTTAGCTAGATATATGTAACAATCGGCTAGTTTAAGGTATTACTCAGCTAGTTTAGAGCATATTAAGCTAGTTATAGGTTACATTCAGCTAGTTTTAGCGTTTACTCAGCTTGTTTAGATCATATTAGGCTATTTATAGGTATCTTTCGGCTAGTTTTAGGTATTTCTCAGCGAGCTTATTGCATATTTAGCTAGATATACGTAACGTTCGGCTAGTTTTAGGTTTTACTCTGCTAGTTTAGACCATATTTAGTTAGATATAGGTTACATTAAGCTAGTTTTAGGGTTTACTAAGCTAGTCTAGAGCATATATAGCTTGATATAGGTTACATTCAGTCAGTTTTAGGTATTACTCAGCTAGTTTTGAGCATATTTAGCTAGATATAGGTTACATTCAGTCAGTTTTAGGGTTTACTCAGCTAGTTTAGAGAATATTTAGCTAGATATAGGTTACATTCAGTCAGTTTTAGGTATTACTCAGCAAGTTTAGAGCATATTTCGCAAGATATAGGTTACATTCTGTCAGTTTTAGGTATTACTCAGCTAGTTTAGAGCATATCTAGCTAGATATAGATTACATTCAGTCAGTTATAGGTATTACTCAGCTAGTTTAGGACATATTTAGCTAGACATAGGTTACATTCAGTCAGTTTTAGGGTTTACTCAGCTATTTTAGAGCATATTTAGCTAGATATAGGTTACATTCAGTCAGTATTAAGTATGATTCAGCTAGTTTAGGGCATATTTAGCTAGTTATAGGTTAAATTTAGTCAGTTCTAGGTATTACTCAGCTAGTGTAGAGCATATTTAGCTAGATATAGGTTACATTCAGTCAGTTTTAGTTATTGCTCAGCTAGTTTAGAGCATATTAAGCTAGTTATAGGTTACATTCAGCAAGTTTTAGGTATTACTCAGCTAGTTAACAGCATATTTAACTAGATATATGTTACATTCAGTCAGTTTTAAGTATTACTCAGCTAGTTTAGAGCATATTTAGATAGATATAGGTTACATTCAGTCAGTTTTATGTATTACTCAGCTAGTTTAGAGCATATTTAGATAGATATAGGTTACATTCAGTCAGTTTTAGGTATTACGCAGCTAGTTTTGAGCATATTTAGCTAGATATAGGTTACATTCAGTCAGTTTTAGGTATTACTCAGCTAGTTTAGAGCATATTTAACTAGATATAGGTAACATTCGGCTAGTTTTAGGTATTACTGAGCTAGTTTAGAGCATATTTAGCTAGATATAGGTAACATTCGGCTAGTTTTAGGTATTACTCATCTAGTTTAGAGCATATTTAGCTAGTTATAGGTTACATTCAGCTAGTTTTAGGGTTTACTCAGCTTGTTTAGATCATATTTAGGTATTTATAGGTATCTTTCTGCTAGTTTTAGGTATTACT
Source organism: Meconema thalassinum (assembly GCA_946902985.2). Taxonomy (NCBI): domain Eukaryota; kingdom Metazoa; phylum Arthropoda; class Insecta; order Orthoptera; family Tettigoniidae; genus Meconema; species Meconema thalassinum. The sequence continues at coordinate 13,418 of CAMPQE020000223.1, forward strand.
CAGCGAGCTTATTGCATATTTAGCTAGATATACGTAACATTCGGCTAGTTTTAGGTTTTACTCTGCTAGTTTAGAGCATATTTAGCTAGATATAGGTTACATTCAGCTACTTTTAGGGTTTACTAAGCTAGTTTAGAGCATATATAGCTTGATATATGGTTACATTCAGTCTGATTTAGGTATTACTCAGCTAGTTTAGAGCATATTTAGCTAGATATAGGTTACAATCAGTCAGTTTTAGGGTTTACTCAGCTAGTTTAGAGCATATTTCGCAAGATATAGGTTACATTCTGTCGGTTTTAGGTATTACTCTGCTAGTTTAGAGCATATCTAGCTACATATAGATTACATTCAGTCAGTTATAGGTATTGCTCAGCTAGTTTAGGACATATTTAGCTAGATATAGGTTACATTCAGTCTGTTTTAGGTATTACTCAGCTAGTTTAGAGCATTTATAGCTAGATATACGTAACATTCGGCTAGTTTTAGGTATTACTCAGCTAGTTTGGGGCATATTTAGCTAGATATAGGTAACATTCGGCTAGTTTTAGGTATTACTCAGCTAGTTTAGGGCCTATTTTATTGATATAGGTTACATTCAGTCAGTTTTAGGTATTACTCAGCTAGATTATAGCATATTTAGCTAGATATAGGTTACATTCAGACAGTTTTAGGTATTACTCAGCTAGTTTAGAGCATATTTAGCTAGTAATAGATTACATTCAGTCAGTTTTAGGTATTAATCAATTAGTTTAGAGCATATTTAGCTAGATATAGGTTACATTCAGTCAGTTTCAGGTATTACTCAGCTAAAACTCAGCAATTTTCATATTTAGAGCATATTTAGCTAGATTTAGGTTTACTCAGCTAGTTTAGAGCATATCTAGCTTGATATAGCTTACATTCAGCTAGTTTTAGGGTTTACACAGCTAGTTTAGGACATATTTAGCTAGATAAAGGGAACATTCGGCTAGTTGTAGGTATTACTCATTTAGTTTAGAGCATATTTATCTAATTATAGGTAACATTCGGCTAGTTGTAGGTATTACTCAGCTAGTTTAGAGCATATTTAGCTAGATATAGGTTACTTTAAGCTAGTTTTAGGGTTTACTCAGCTAGTTTAGAGCATATTTAGCTAGATATATGTAACATTCGGCTAGTTTTGGGTATTACTCAGCTATTTTAGAGTATATTTAGCTAGATATAGGTTACATTCGGCTTGTTCTAGGTATTACTCAGATAGTTTAGAGCATATTTAGCTAGTTATAGGTTATATTCAGTCAGTTTTAGGGTTTTCTCAGCTAGTTTAGAGCATATATAGCTTGATATAGGTTACATTCTGTCAGTTTTAGGTATAACTCAGTTAGTTTAGAGCATATATAGCTAGATATATGTTATATTCAGTCAGTTTTAGGTATTACTCAGCTAGTTTAGAGCATATTAACTAGATATAGGTTACATTCAGTCAGTTTTAGGTATTACTCAGCTAGTTTAGAGCATATTTAGCTAGATATAGGTTACATTCAGTCAATTTTAGGTATTACTCAGCTAGTTTAGAGCATATTTAGCTAGATATAGGTTACATTCAGTCAGTTTTAAGTATTACTCAGCTAGTTTAGGGCATATTTAGCCAGTTATAGGTTACATTCAGCAGGTTTTAGGGTTTACTCAGCTTGTTTAGGTCATATTTACCTATTTATAGGTATCATTCGGCTAATTTTAGGTATTATTCAGCGAGCTTCTTGCATATTTAGCTAGATATACGTAACATTCGGCTAGTTTTAGGTTTTACTCTGCTAGTTTGGAGCATATTTAGCTAGATATAGGTTACATTCAGCTAGTTTTAGGGTATACTAAGCTAGTATAGAGCATGTATAGCTTGATATAGGTTACATTCAGTCAGTTTTAGGTATTACTCAGCTAGTTTAGAGCATATTTAGGTAGATATAGGTTACATTCAGTCAGTTTTAGGTATTACTCAGCTGGTTTAGAGCATATTTAGCTAGATATAGGTTACATTCCGTCAGTTTTAGGTATTTCTCAGCTAGTTTAGAGCGTATTTAGCTACTTATAGGTTACATTCAATCAGTTTAAGGTATTATTCAGGAAGTTTTGAGCATACTTAGCTAGATATAGGTTACATTCTGTCAGTTTTAGATAATCCTCAGCTAGTTTAGAGCATATTTAGCTAGTTATAGGTAACAATCGGCTAGTTTTAGGTTTTACTCAGCAAGTTTATAGCATATATAGCTAGATATAGGTTACATTCAGTCAGTTTTAGGTATTAATCAGCTAGTTTAGAGCATATTAACTAGATATAGGTTACATTCAGTCATTTTTAGGTATTACTCAGCTAGATTAGATCATATTTAGCTAGATATAGGTTACATTCAGACAGTTTTAGGTATTACTCAGCTAGTTTAGAGCATATTTAGCTAGTTATAGGTTACATTCAGCTAGTTTTAGGGTTTACTCAGCTAGTTTAGACCATATTTAGCTAGATATAGGTTACATTCAGTCAGATTTAGGTATTACTCAGCTAGTTTAAAATATATTTAGCTAGTTTTAGGTAACATTCGGCTAGTTTTAGGTTTTACTCAGCTAGTTTAGAGCATATTTAGCTAGTTATAGGTTATATTCAGTCAGTTCTAGGGTTTTCTCAGCTAGTTTAGAGCATATTTAGCTAGATATAGGTTACATTCAGTCAGTTTTAGGAATAACTCAGCTAGTTTAGAGCATATTTAGCTAGATATATGTTATATTCAGTCAGTTTTAGGTATTACTCAGCTAGTTTAGAGCATATTAACTAGATATAGGTTACATTCTGTCAGTTTTAGGTATTACTCAGCTAGTTTAGAACATATTTAGCTAGATATAGGTAACATTTGGCTAGTTTTACGTATTACTCAGCTAGTTTAGAGCATATTTATGTTGATATAAAATACATTCAGTCAGATTTAGGTATTACTCAGCTAGTTTAGAGCATATTTAGCTAGATATAGGTTACATTCAGTCAGTTTTAGGTATTACTCAGCTAGTTTAGAGCATATTTATCCAAGTATAGGTTACATTCAGCTAGTTTTAGGGTTTACTCAGCTTGTTTAGATCATATTTAGCTATTTATAGGTATCATTCGGCTAGTTTTAGGTATTACTCATCGAGTTAATTGCATACTTATCTAGTTATAGGTTACATTCAGCTAGTTTCAGGGTTTAGTCAGCTAGTGTAAAGCATATTTAGCTATATATAGGTTACATTCAGTCAGTTTTTGGTATTACTCTGCTAGTTTAGAGTGTATTTAGCTAGTTATAGGTTACATTCAATCAGTTTTAGGTATTATTCAGCAAGTTTAGAGTATATATTAACTAGTTAAAAGTTACATTCTGTCAGTTTTAGGTACTTCTCAGCTAGTTTAGAGCATATTTAGCTAGATATAGGTTACGTTAAGCTAGTTCTAGGGTTAACTCAGCTACTTTAAAGCATATTTAGCTAGATATAGGTTACATTCAGCCTGTTATAGGTATTTCTCAGCTAGTTTAGAGCGTATTTATATAGATATAGGTTACAATCTGTCTGTTTTAGGTATTTCTCAGCTAGTTTAGAGCATATTTAGCTAGATATAGGTTACTTTCAGCTAGTTTTAGGGTTTACTCACCTAGTTTAGAGGATATTTAGCTAGATATATGTAACATTCGGCTAGTTTTAGGTATTACTCAGCTAGTTTAGAGCATATTTAGCTAGTTATAGGTTATATTCAGTCAGTTTTAAGGTTTACTCAGCTAGTTAAGAGCATATTTAGCTAGATATAGGTTACATTCAGTCAGTTTTAGGTATAAATCAGCTTGATTAGAGCATATTTAGCTAGATATGTTATATTCAGTCAGTTTTAGGTATTACTCAGCTAGTTTAGAGCATATTAACTAGATATAGGTTACATTCAGTCAGTTTTAGGTATTACGCAGCCAGTTTAGAACATATTTAGCCAGATATAGGTAACATTCGGCTAGTTTTACGTATTACTCAGCTTGTTTAGGGCATATTTATGTTGATATAGGTTACATTCAGTCAGATTTAGGTATTAGTCAGCTAGTTTAGAGCATATTTAGCTAGATATAAGTAGGGGGGTAAGGCGGTTTCCAACCAGTGTCATGGCCGCCACGTGAGTCCAAGCCAATATCTCGCAAACCGATGGTCGGATGTTGACATATGAGGTGTCGTTGGACTCGGGTTGACGCCCTCTTTCCAATGGACCACTCATTTCAACCCCTAAATAAAACCTACCCCTACTAGGGGGTGAAATTGTAATTTTTTAGTGAAAGCCTCTTTTCAAATGGGACATGTATAAGCTGCACTGCTAAAATGAACTTAAACGTGGTTGCTCATATCGCGCATGCATTTTACGAGATGCCGCTATGGATGAACATTTTTGTTTTTGTTTTTTACGCATGCGCACTGGGGATTTTTGTAAGAGGGCGAGCTCTTTGAAAAAAAATGATTGATAAGAAGAGGTTTTGGTGGTGAGGAGAGAGCCAGATAGTCGCCTACTTTCCTACGAAGTTTGCCGATATGTCTCAAACGCAAGGTCGGATTTGGACGTGTGACGTGTCAAATCGCTTGTCTCGAAGCCCTATACATGTTATTAATAGGTTAGAGTTTTGAGAATGAGGGAAACAGGCTTTTTTTTGGGGTAAAACCATGATTTTAGACTTTTTCTGATATTTCACGAATGCATGGTCGGATTTGGTCCTATGACGTGTCAAATGGCTTGTCTCGAAACCCTGTGTATTTTGGTAATAGGTTAAAGTTTTTGAGAATGAGGGAAACAGAATTTTTTGTTGTAAAACCGTGATTTTAGACTTTCTGTTATATCTCACGAACCAATAACGCTAGAGGCGTGTTCGACAGGTCCAAGGACTCGGGGTGATGTCCTCTTTGCTATAGACCACTCGTTATAATTTTTAATAAAATTGGAAACTCGATTTTGGGGTAAACACGTGTTTTTGTGATTTTGCCGATATCTCGCGAACCAATCATGCTAGAGGCATGAACGAGGGGTCCAAGGACTCGGGCTGACGTTCTCTTTGCTATGGACCACTCATTGTAATTTTAAAAAATTTGGGAAACGCGATTTTGGGGTAAACACGTGTTTTTTGTGATTTTGCCAATATCTCACGAAGCAATAACGCTAGAGGCGTGTACGAGGTGTCCTAGGACTCGGGCTAACGCCCCCCTTTCAAATGTGGTAGATATTTTTTTCCAAAAAATAATTCACAAAGGGCCTAACGCCGTACATGTTGAAAAAACGTTTTCTTTTTCTTTACTTGTTTATAATGTTCATGAAGCGTGGTGGTTGAGAGAGACGATACGGCTGAGTGTGTGTGTTTGACCAAACCTGTCGCTTAGCACAAGGACCATGCTTAATAGAACAATCGCTATTTCGGCTGGTCGGTGTATGACAGAACGAGCGTGCGTTTTTCTGATATTTTACCTTTGACGTGTAAACGGTGATGAGAACTTGGTTCTATGTTGGTCGAAGCGAGTACAGAAAACAAACTTACAGGAGGTGAAGGTCATTTGAGCTTATTGGAAGGCATTGATCTGACTTGACAACAGGTGACGCTTGAAGGTGAAATAATCTGACCATCGTGGTGGCAGGGGAGTGTGAAAGGCGTGCACACATGTGTGAAACCACAGGCACGCTAAACCAGTGACATCCTGTCTTGCTTCGTACGTGACAAAATGCAAGTTCATGTGAAATTTGATCTTTCACAAGTGTTCGCTTGGGACGTTATCTGTCCACGTGCGCGATAACTGTTAACAAGTTACAGCCTGTCTTGCTTCGTACGTGACAAAATGCAAGTTCATGTGAAATTTGATCCGGCACAGGTGTTCGCTTGGGTGTTATCTGTCCACGTGCACGATAAGAGAATGTTCAAAGCGTGGGAATCGCTGAATCAGTAAAAAGTATAATGCAACTTGTCGGAATGATGTCACAACCAATAGAGAGGCAAGAGCTGCAAACAGTAGTGGTGGGAGGTGAAGGGAGGGAGAGGGGAGGGGTAATGTATGAGAGAACACAGGAGGAAAGGGGAAGACAAACATGTATGAACATGCATGAAGCGCGGAGCGCTGTACACATAGAGCTATAGGTAGTGTACAACATGGGTGAATAAATAAAAAGTACACAGGTTCACACAACATGTAATTTATTGATCCAAGAATTAAACGTAGAGTTAAACCCTAACCATTTGACGTAGAGTTTATTTCCTTTTTGTTTCAACACTTTTTCCACAAGATAATGCTGAGGAAATGCTGTTTTCTGAAGTTCATGGAGATAAAATCTACCTTTTATGGGTTGATGGTTGAGGTCCTCGAGTAAATAGGTGACTGGACTGTCCAAGTAGACTCGACGAATTCGAAATAGTTCAGTCCCCCACTGAGGCGTGTAGCCCTTATTGAAGGCAGACTTAAATTTGCTCACACGAACAAAATCCCCAATGTTCGGTCGGTGACGTTTAGGATCGGCTGTTTTTATGGGGTTAAACAGTTTATCCAATCGCTGAATATTTTTAGTTACGAGACGTGGCTTGGTCCCAATCGTTCTATGGTTGGTGTCATTGTAACGTGATACTAGCTCAGGTAACATGTCCAACCAGCGATAACTGCCCTGAGCGGTAAACGCTTTCCACATATGGGTTTTCAATGTTCGGTTGAACCGCTCGACCACACTGGCTTTGAGATTGCTGTACGTGGTGTAATGGTGAATATCCTTAGATTTGAGAAAACTGGAGAAATCCTTGTTGAAAAATTCTTTCCCCTGGTCAGTTTGTAGCAACTGAGGTTGACGTTTGGAATATTGAATAATATGTTGAAAGGCCTTGGTAACTAGTGGGCCAGACTTGCGACGCACAGGTTCAACAAAGGCCATTTTGGAATAGACATCAATGACGGTCAACATATAGCGTACACCATCGTTAACGCCAGCATAGGGTATCATTTCAACCAAGTCAGCCTGCCAAAGTTCATCCACACCTCGTGAAATCACCTTGAGTCGCGGATGGTGACGCCTAGCTGGGCGATGCAACTCGTGAGCAATACCCATTTTAATGGGTGAGGGCTTAAACAATAATTTTGGCATTTCGAAGTTCTTGTTCAATTTCTTGAATTTCCCAATCGTGACCGGTATGGCCAGCTTGACGTGAGGCATGCAACAACTGTAGCCGCTGGACGAGCTTATTGGGATTATGCCAGTAGGTAACATCCACAAGGGGTTTTAATGGTTTAAATGTCACTCCCGAAGCGGATGCTTTACGACGAGTACTTTGACTGGTGGGAAACATTTTTGCAATGATGGTTTTATATTTTTGAGATATATTGGCATTCACTTGTTGCGTGGGATCATACTGTCTTTTGTGGGCATGGGTATCCAATAAAATGGATTTATATTTGTCAAGATCCTCTGACGTATAATCATGGGAAGAGGGGGTCCGAGAAAAGAGCAGCTTTAACAGTCCTGGCGTTAATTTATAGTTGATGTTTTTAATGACAGCTTTAGTACGAGCAAATTTAATGGATGAATCGCCAATTTTAAAACTATCATCCTCATAGCGAACACCATACGTGGTATCTGTGTTTCCAATAAATAGATCGGTGAAATAGGGTTCCAATGTTGATCCATAATATTTTATTAAAATGGTTTTCAGTTGAGCTTTATGTTGAGGGGTGGCCAAGAGTTGTGAAAACGGAGACGATCTGGAAGGGCAAGGTGTTTCGACCATGGCCAAGGATTTCTTTTTTCTCAAAAACTCTGCAAGGGGTGCGGCCTTTTTTTGAGGCGTAAACACTTGTTCCTCCTCATCCTCAACTTCACTAACACTAGTCAAATCTTCCTGTTCCTCTTCCTCTTCCTTAGGGTCCTCGTGCAGCGTCTGCGTGGCTTGTGAAACGGTGGGTAGCGTTTCAGATGACTTGAAAGAGGGTTTCAACATGGCTTTTAGCGGAGGTGCTAAATGTTGTTGAATAAACAAAGCATGATTGGCACGTGATTGTTTCAATTGACGAAACTTTTGGCGAATAGTATTTTTTGCTCTAATAATATGCTTTTTTAATTGACTCTCTGCTAAGGCCATGGTGTCTTGACAAATGACTTGATGGGGAATGAGACAGGGCCTTAAATAGCAATAAAATGATCAAACCCTAAGCGATAGCGTCCTTGGTTGAGTTCACGTTGTTTATCAATCACTAAACAGGCATGACGTTGAGTGTTCCAGCACTTGGCACACAATTCTGTAAACATTTGAAAGGTCATATCCGGATTCACATGTTCATTATAAATGTGACGACTGTTCCTCTCGTCCTGACGAAATAAAACAATGACATTGGCATTGTCACGAATCAACTGTTTGGACATTTTTGAATACGTTTGCCCAAGATAGAAGCAATCGATATGTTTGTGTCGACCCATGCTGAAATAGCTTTGAATGATGCCTTGACGTTCAGTGGATACATCATCGAAAATCATGAGTGAATCAGGCTTTACCTCATCCGGTGAAATCACATTTTCTTGCATGGAAAATGTAAAATAACCCATATTCTCTTTTTGTAATCCAGACATGACTTGATCCAGAAACACGTAGAGGGGTTGGTAGAGAGATTTTGCAAAAATATAAATATTTTGAAAACGCAGACCATTGGGCGCTGTAATGAGCGTTAGCAAAAGATTAGTCTTTCCACAGCCGGAAGGCCCCACAATGATGCAGCGAATGGAAGATGGAAACAGTGAACCATGGCGTTGTTCACGTGATGTGGGACAGAGATGGGAAACCATGTCCCCCACGGGGAATGACTCTTGCTGCTTAATAATCTTCATTTCAACTAAGGCTTAGACAGGCTAGCAGGCTGTCTATATACAGGACACCGAACCTTGTCATAGAAACAGTAGACTGGTACTACAGGTTGACGATGGATGTCTTTGGACGTGCGTTGATGGCCAAAGCTAGGCCTGTCCCCATACATGATCCTAAACAGGAAACAGATCCTGCTAATAAACACTATGTGGATAGGTCAGTAGTGCCACGCACAAAACAGGGAGATTATGACTTTAAGGGAAAGCGGTTAACCCATGTAAAACATCCTCAAGTGTCTACAGACGTTACTACGAAAAAGTATGTGGATAACAAAGTGTATGAGTTTTATGACAAAGTGCCCCAGCTTATGGTGAATGGCTATAGCGCTAATCACCATCGGATTATTCACGTGGAAGACCCACAAGACGAAGACGATGTTTGTACCAAGCGTTACGTGACCCATGAAATGAAAAGGCTTTATAAATTTATCCCATCTGTGTTTTTAGTGTATCTGACAAATGAAAAACCTGTGAATGACAGAAACCATTTACCGCTAGTCCATGATCAGCACTTGACCTATGTGCTTGCTTCGAGTTTAAGCCACTATCGATTACACTATGATGGAACCATTCACATCAAATATGCCATACCTGATGAGAACCATTTACAAATAAAGATAAATGGTCATAGGATGTTGGTCCATGACCAGGAAATGGTCAATGCAGGTGACGAATTATCCTTTTATCTCATGTTGACATGGGATGAAAAGCAAGCGGGAAAAACCATAAACGACTTCCCACTTTATGTGGAATTGGAATATACAGCCATGAAATAACCATCTGACGTTAGTTGTGATTTAAACTTTCGTGTGAAAGGTTGTGGGTCATTATCATCATGGTGAAACAAAGGTATGCAGTGAGAAAGACTAAAAAAAGGACTTTGTCCTTGGCAAAGCCAGGGCTTACAACATTCGAGGACAAGCCCTTGCGAAAGAAAAAAAAGAAAAAATAATGTATTGACCATAAGGAAAGCCCTTCGAGCAGCACAGAGACAGGTTATTCCAAAACGTCGGCGACAGGTTTCAAACCAAGGGCGAGTGATTCCCGTTCCCAAACGAGCGGGATTTTTACCTGCATTATTTGCTGGTTTGGCTGCTCTGGGCTCACTTTTGGGCGGTGCCAGTGCAGTGGCGAAAACCATTAAAGCCGCGCAGCAGGGCAAGCAACAACTCAAAGAAAGTCAGCGACACAATGAAACGATGGAAGCGATTGCCATGGGGGCTAGAAATGCCAATTTAAAGCCAGCCTTTTATCAACAAGGATTTGGGATTTCACCATTTCGAAATATAAAAAAAAAAAATTTTTAACCTCAGCCATAGCGAGACATGCCCTGACGCATCAACAAGTGGAAAGCTATGCTAAACAACTAAAGCTTTCTCATTTTCGAGGTGTGTTTATGCGAAACCAATTACCCCCACGACCCTGGAAACAGGAATGTGCTGTTGTCAATTTGGATGATCACCGAGGACCAGGAACGCATTATGTAGCTTATGTCAAAGAGGGATCCACGGTATGGTACTTTGACAGTTTTGGGAATTTGCCCCCGCCCATGGAACTAGTGACCTATTTTGGAAACAGGATCAAGATATATTATAATGTGAAACGTGAGCAAACGTTTAACAGCCAACAGTGTGGACGTTTGTGTTTAATTTTTTTATATAAGACGCAGCATAAGCAAAAACGCCACCAGTATGTCGGCAGAAAGTAAAACGTTTACAGTGCATGGACGTGGACCTGAAGTCAGCCTAGACTTTTACCCGCCTATCGAATTGAGTGAAAAACCCTATGGTTTAGGACTTGTTTCTCTTGAAACGTACAATCGAATATACAACATACGTGAAAATGTGAACAACAAGTTTTACTATGATGATTCTGTGCTCACCCTGAACTCTGGTGGATACACGATCGATGATATTTATGAACACATTTATGTGGTGTTGATCAATCAGTATGGTTTAAAGTCATTTCTCGACGGAACGCACAAGTTTGAACTTGTAGGCAATACTAACACTCATCGCTGCAGTATTTTCTCTACCTTCAACATTGACTTTAAAACACACCCCGATTCCATTGGCCCATTACTCGGATTTAAACCACGTGTGTTGGAGCCCAACAAAAAACATGAATCGGACCATGAAGTGAAATTCATTGAGGACCATCATGTGTCGGTGACGTGTAATATTATTAGCCAAGTGTACACCAATCAAGAACCATCGCATTCGCTTTATGACTTTATTGTGACATCGCCCAATGGGTATATTATTCGTGAAAACCCTCCAGTGGTGCTTTTTCATGCTGTGGCTGTTGATAGTATTAGTAATATAACATTAAGACTGATCAATAGAGATCAACAACTCATTGATCTAGATTCCACCACACCAGTGACTTACAAGTTGGTGCTAAAGCCACTATGAAATTTGTGTATAAAGCAACAACACCGTCTAGGAATAGTGTTAGTTGTTTGCCACGTGAATACACGTTAACATCTCAAGGCAAGCAGATTTTACAGCATTTGGGTTACCACGTCAACCCTCATAATGAATTCTATCCTAGAGATAGCAAACCACATCGAGGAGCAACCAGGAGTGGTAAGAATTGATCTCCATTCCTATCAAGCTCAAACACCTGGACTCAATAACAATGATGAAATTCAATTTGTTATCAACAACCAAGATATTTACACCCTACCGCATGAAAGTGTTATTCAGATTGAAGGTCGGCTCACCAAAGCCGATGGCTCTACACCCACTACATCCAAGTTGGCCAACCATGGTTTGGCCTTTCTGTTTTCTGAAGTGCGGTATGTCATTAACGATATCGTGGTGGATAGCACTCGAAATGTGGGCATTTCCAGTGTCATGAAACTATACCCCTCTTATAGTGAGGAAGAAGGTAAAACACTTTGCATGGCAGGTTGGTGTCCTGACTCGACCAATGACTGGATGGTACACACCGATGGGACCTTTACTGGATATTTACCTCTTAAACTGGTTCTAGGCTTTGCCGAAGATCACCAACGCATTGTGGTTAACGCAAGGCAAGTGCTTTACCTAGTGAGAGACAGGAGTGATAATAATGCACTCAAGGGAGCCGACAATGCCCCCATCGATTCAAAAATTCAACTACAACGCTTGCTATGGAAAGTCCCCCATGTGACCCTCGAAGATAGCAAAAAACTGGACATACTCAAAATGGTAAAGAGAGATATGCCTCTACCCATGGAATTTAGAAGCTGGGCACTCCATGAGTATCCGCTATTGCCCACCACCAACACACACAGTTGGTCTGTAAAAACAGCTCGCTATACAGAGAGACCTCTCTACCTGATTGTGGGTTTTCAAACGAATCGCAAGTATCAACAAACCAAAGATGCCACGCAATTTGATCACTTGCAATTGAGAAATGCACGTCTTTTCCTCAACGGAGCTGTGTTTCCCTATGAAGGACTGGATTTGGATTTTTCAAAAAATAAGTTTGGCCCCCTGTACGACTTGTTTTCTAAATTTCGATGGTCGTATTATCAAAAAGAGAACGGCCCCATGCTACTACCCCAAGCGTTTAAGGCAAGAGCACCACTGATTGTTTTTGACTGTTCATACCTGGAAGAGTCTGTCAAGCCATCCAATATCGACATTCGACTAGATTTTGAAACGCATGACAATGTACCAGCCAATACGACGGCCTACTGTTTGATTATTCACCACAAACAAGTCAACTATTATCCACTGTCCAACCAAGTGACGAGTGTATAAATAACAGCTCAACCCACGTCAAGCCGCTCAGTCATGTCTTGCTTTAAAGCCTCAAGAGACGTTACATCCATGAATTTAAACTCTGAGGAACAACGTTTCAAGACTTTTGCCACATGGCCAGTGCCTTTCATAAACCCTCAAGACTTGGCGGCCGCTGGATTCTACTATTTAAAAACAAGAGATGAAGTGAAATGTGCCTTTTGTCCCATCATCATAGACCAATGGCAGGAGGGTGATGAACCCATGCAGGAACATCAGCGCTGGTCACCCACCTGCCCCTACCTGTGCAGAATGAAAGTGGGAAATATACCCTGTCATTCAAGCTATCCCTCACTTGTGTCTCTGGGTGATGAAAAAAATACAAGTTATGATACATGTGGGCCGTATGGTATCCATGGTGCTTCGGTGAGCAGCTCACCATCAAAAACGTCTAGTTTAGAGACATTGGGACATCATCGGTGTTATGGACGTTACAAACACAAGAGACTATATTGTTGTATCAGTTGCTATCGTCCTTATCCCAAAATGAGAAAAGCCTGTAAGACGTGTTATGATAATAAAATGATGTAATTCTTAAATTCTTATTTTTGCATGTCCCCCCTGTCCTACCCTAACCTTCTTTTTTGAAACTAGCATGGCAGGTAAGTCCATGCCATGATCACACTTGATCGTCAGTCAGTCGTCAGTTGAACTTGGTCCAGACAAGCGTCAACATGTTGCGCACACTCATTGTGGATTGCCAAGGGTTTAAAATTGGTGACAACAAATTTATATTTAAACAAGTGGCCGTGATCGATTGTACCACGTTTTGGATATCACAAGCTACGCATTTGCTATTTAAACCACCCCATGCTTTTGATTTGTTGTGTGAAAAAGACCGTAAACAAACCCAGTGGATTGAAAATCATAGGCAACTAGACTGGAATCAGGGAACCATTTCCTATAAATATTTGGACGTGGTCATGAAAGCACACTTGTCCTCGGCCAATGTGGTATTTGTGAAAGGTAATGAAAAACGTCAATGGTTGCAACCATTTTTGGCGTCTTACTGCCAATGTATCGACCTCATGGAGTTGGGCTGCCCCTCCCTGCAAACGCTCATGGATACTTGTTCCTGTGGCAACATTACCCATACAGCCCTATCGCATGCGTGGCATCTCTTTCATTGGTTAACCACTCATGCCTGCTGGGAGTTGTTGAACAAAATTATAACTCAAGATTTACCTGTGAATGACGTCAGTGAGATTTCTACAAGCGACGTGTAAACATCTACAGCACGTGATACCATGGAGAAAGGCAATGCTACGGACAAAGCCATCGGCAAGTTCTTTGTGTGCAAAAAGAAACTAGACAGTTTTACCAAAGAGGAACTCTTGGCGCTGCCCAAGTCGTTCATTTATTATGTGGCCGCCAACGCGGTCAAAGAAATCTGGCAACATGTACCAAAATCATGGACTCAAGATCCTGTGTTGAGTGAATTGCAACCCTGTACGGATTACGATCACCATAAGCAAGTGGCCATGGCAAAAATACCGTCTATGCGTCAGTGTGCGACTTGCCAGCTAGTGAAACTGTATCACGGTCATAAAAGTCCATGTAAAGACTTTGTTGAATCATTCCACGGGTGTCATGGCGAGAAAAAGCAACAACAACAACAACAACAAACACAAACATCGTCCACAGAGGAGGAGGAAGACCAAACCTTTTTACCATCGATGGAAAAGGATATGCCAGACCTGTACTGGCAATGGCGTCATTGACAAAGTGATTCAATACTTACCTTTCGAAATCCATCTTCCAGGTTATCGTTTTTGCGGCCCTGGAACTCGTCTCGAAAAACGTTTACAACGTGGTGATGTACCCATTAATCTTTTGGATCAAGCATGCAAGGAACATGACCTTTCTTATCGCCACAGTCATCCTGGTTCAAGACATGTGGCAGATAAATTGTTATTGAAGAAAGCTAAACAACGTTTCACATCCAGTGATGCCTCAGTAGGTGAAAGGATGGCAGCCCTAATTGTCATGAGTGCTATGAAAGGAAAGTTGATGATGCATGGACATAAACATTGAGGAGTGAGGAATTGGGATGTGTTTGTATTCTATTTTTCTTTTGTCAATTCCCTTATGGTTATGAAATAAAAACAAAGGTTTACCAGAGCACGATGTTATGTTATTTTTAATTTTAAGAAATCGTGATGTTGATGGCTGATTTTTTTCATTTTACACATTTCATACATAATGAATTCACACACTGCCATTTGTCATTTTGCAATTTACAGATTTTAAAAATGTTCGTTTCAAGTTTTGCGTTTTTAATGATATGGATTTTTCCAGTTTGTTGATGACACATTTTAAACAATGTCCGTTTAAAGTTTTTTGAATTTTCATATTTCACAAATGGCCATTTCCAGTTTTTAAAAATGTCCGTTTTAAGTTTTGCGTTTTTGGTGATATGGAAACATGGATTTTCCATTTTGCTGTTTTCACATTTTTCCATTTGGTGTATGTCGAAAGTTGAGATTTGACAATGATGTTGATGCGAGTGCTTGACCTTGATAATACTGCAATGTGCTGATGCGTGTTTGGAGAAACGTCGAGGTCTACGACTACTGCAGGTAAGACTGTTTTTGCAAAAATAATGTCTATTGTCTGCCTCATTTCAATGAAAAACGAAACTATTTAAAACAAAATGAGTATATAAGTGACCATTTACCCCCTCCCCACCCACCCACTCTACCTCATCGTGTTTGCTCTGGTCAATCATACACACCAGTTTTCTCTCTCCATTCATACATTCACACCTGTCTTTGGGAACAAACACAACCACTTTATTTATTCCCAAAAGCACATTCTCTACATGCTCACTCATCCCAAAAGAACTTTTTAGTTTATCATTTACATTACGAAAAATAATTAAATACTAGTTATTAAAGTTACTAAAAATCTTACTTATTTCATATTTACAAAAAAACTCAACTTTGTACAGCGTTAAAATAATCACACTATTAACCAATCAAAAAAAAATTTTTTAAAATAAGGTTGCATAGAACTTTTTAAAGAGCAAAAGGTCCAAGTGGGTTGTCACTATTTACAAAATCTACTATTTACAATGACAGAAACCAATATTTACAAAATACTAAATCTACAAGTTACATAAAGCTATGTCCCATAAACGATTATACAGTGAAATCACACCTCCTCCTCCTTGCGATCATAACCCCAGGGCAGGCTGGTGAGCAGGTCATCAGCCCACACACGTTTGTTATCCATGGAGGCGAGGGTGCGTTTTCTCTGTTCCACAAGATACAGATGATGGTTGCTGGATTGTATCCTGCACTGTGTATGAGACATAGCTTTGCCCGTGCGTAAAACCGCTAGATAGTCATCAACACGTAGCGATTTTACCACTGCCCTACCTACACCTTTTGCTCTTTTGGCTTCCTTACAGTCGAGTGTGCGATAAGCATACATTTTTGAAGCCAAACCTACGAATTCCGTCATAATGGAATCACCGCATTCATCTTTTAAAACGCCCATTTCCTTTTTGTTCTTTATGGGCAGCTGAAACACGTTGTCAGCGCTATAGCAAGAGGTGTCGAACCAGTCACTATGTTGCCTCATGACGTCATAGGGGTTGCAGTGGCGAATGTGGTAAATGAATGAGTCCGTGTCCATATACAAAAGGGAGACGTCCTCAAAATGGCGTTTCGCAAACTCATAGTGGAATCGATACATGACCGATTTAGAAAAGTCTAAAATGACTTGACCCAAGTAAATGGGCTTATCCATGGTCACGCTGGTCTTACTCATTTCAATAGTAGCCAAATCCTCATCGATAATTTTGATCGATTTGAAATTTGGCTTGGCAATGTACCGCCGGGCACCCCACCGCCCCTCCCAGACATTCACCAATTTAATGTCACGGTATTTGCGGACATTCTCCATAGACTTGCCATAGATGCAGTTGTTCATTAATTTAAAAAATTTAATTTCAAAGTGCTGTGTTGCCATTTGTCGGTGCTCTGTGTTGAGTCGCATGTATGGCTCAAGCCATGCTTTTTGAGCAAAAGAAATACCCCTGTGGATTTTCTTCAACACCAAGCCTTGGGCGAGGCATTGCACCAACATTTGGATATGTAGCACATACCGATTTTTGTTGTAAAGTGTGCCCATGAGTTTTTCAATTTTCACTTTACTGTCAGGGGGAACCATTTGCTCAAGGCAGAATGGGAAATCGGCATGTTCATCATACAAGGATGAGGGATATTCAATATCCACTTCTAGCACATATCCACGGCCTGTTTCTTGGCTAGCCATGTTCACATCAAATTCTGACACTTGTTTCTCTGTCAGCCAAGCAAACTTCCCATAGGGCAAAGGCTGACTCATGGCGTAACCGTACAAATTATTCACGTCATAGTACATTAAGTACGATTCTGGTTTGTCTGGTGAATAATCAGGCATGTAGACATTGTTCGCTTTGGCATGGCGCTGGTTAAGTGACACAAATCCGCCACGAATGCCCTTTTCAAAAAATAGAACCATGTCTACATCAGTGAGTAAATCCAATTCCACTTGAGTGTATTTCAAGGCGGCATCAAACGAGAGTCCAGGACTCGTATAATAGTGAGCCGGGTCAAGACCGTAAATGTGTTGACACAACTCACGAAATTTTTCAAACACATCAGTGAGCAGCAATACATCTAGTTTTAGGTAATGTAAAGCATATTCACTTAGCGTCTTCATGCCAAACACTCGCCAAACTTGACATGCATGTGCATAGTCTTCATCGGAAACGGTACTGCGTGTTAGTTTCGAGTAAAATTTCTCTTGTGGTGGGAGTTTTTTTTGCTTTAACACGTCCCAGCTATTGCAGAAATCATACGGGAATATACCTTTCCGAATGCACAATTGAAATTGCTCAGGATCATTAAAATGCATTCTAGTATTTTTTAATTCCTCCTCATTCAAGCCATTCACAAGGCTGTCTAGCGAGGATGCCATAAACTTAAAGGAATCCAAAAATCGAATGCTAAAGTTGCTCAACCTCCATGTCAGGGCTGTAAAACGCTCATGGTTTTGGGGGATAATGGTAAACGAGCCCTTGTTGACATGACCCAATTCACGAATCAAAAACTGAATGTCATAATTCGCCAGATTGTGGAAAAAGACACTGATGAAACGAGGAACTGGAAAGTTCAAGTTGCATTTACTATGCGCAGCTCCACGAAACTCCCCTGTAAAATGCGAGTGGTCTCTGACTTTTTCCTCTCCACTTAAAATAGGCTTTTCGCAAATATGACATGTCGTGGCATGCTCATACTGCTGCTGCTGTTCTGGAGATAGGCTCATGGGTACTGGGTGGTCCAGTAATTCCTGTACATGGTCGGCCAACTTGACAAGTTCATCCAAGAACCATTTGGCACAATCTGGCCCCTCGCGGTATTTGTAAACGGATTGTGTGGGGTCATGGGCACACACCACATTAAATCCTATGGCAAAGGGTTCATGTTTTTGAATGGGTGTGGTTGAGCTCATGGAGGGATCTGGTTCACATCCCGCCATGGGTGTAGTGAGAGCTTCAAAATCTGCATACACCACATAGGGAACAGTGTCACGCTTGTGAATGTCTTTAAACTTTAACACAGCCTTGTCCCCTTGTGGCAATATCAATCTCATCGCTTCCTGAGTAACACAATCTACCCTATGACGTTCCAAAAGCGTAGGGGTTTTAAAATATTGCAAGCAACGGTCACAAATATGTTTTGGACGCTTGTCCTTTGACATTTGACTGCTTAGCAATCTACTCAAGCTTTTAATGAGGCAATAGTGATTCACTTCTCCTACAGATAAATATAAAAGATGAATGTGGTGACGTTTTGGATCTTTTGTGGCATAAAGAGGACCCACAATCTCATTACCATTAAGGCCATACACCATGAACGAAAAGTCCTGGTTGTCTTGTTCAAACCTATGGATCTCGGTTAAGTCCATAGGGAACGATACTCGAGTTAAATTTAACGTTTGTTTCAATTCATCAAACTTGGCCTTGTACTTTCCCGGCCAACAACCATGATGTTGCACCGGCTGCAAAAAGGCAGCCACAGACCACAGAAAGCAATCATTGTCACGATTCTTTATATTGACCACAGCATTTTTCGAAGCTATAGCTGGTGGTGTTTTAATGTAGCTAGACCCAGCATTCAACGGGTTGAATTGACAAATGTTGATTTGTAAATGATGAATTTTGTCTAAGGCTAGACCACTCGGTCCTTGTTGCAGTTTATCAAATTTTGATAGCAAGGCATTCACCACGTGGGTTTCATACCACTGTTCCAAATTATGGGCTATGAATAGCTCTTGCATTTTACTGCAAATATAAAATGTCTCTTTATGCTCTACGTCCTTCTTTTTATATATGAAATCGCACACCAGTTCTGTATTCACCTTTAAAGCCGTATGCAACCTTTGCGCTGTACAAATTTCAATTTTAAAAATTTCAAAACAAGATTGTAAAAATTCTTTGGGAATCAAACTTTTTCTAACATTGACCACGCGGCCAGGGCACACACGCGATTTGAAACAACTGTTTATGGGTTCCCAAGTTAACGTATTCTCAGCAGTAAAAGACATTATTTTGAAAGAACACTCTCACCTGAGTTTAGAAATGTAGACTGTCTGACAATAATCCAAAAAACACACACGTTCCTGGTTATTCACAGAGGTCAAGCGTTTTCCAACACTCTAAAAAGAAATAAAATAAACCACCATAAGTATATCCATTCCATATAGTTTATGCATTTCATAAACAAAACAAAATCAAACAGGTTATATATTAAAAAAAAAACAAATCTCACCTTGACGTGTAATGCTTTTCTATATTCCCGTCTCGTGGGCTAGTATGGAAATGGTTTTCTTTTCTAGTTGTCCGTTTTTCTCTCTTTCTTTAATATCGTTCACACACGACAAGTAGGCTATACCGGTTATCTGCAAACAAATAAATAAATAAAATCATTAATTACCTAATCAATAAATAATTGCATGTATTTATATAAAAATCAATAAATATATAAATGAATAAATATATACCTACCCCACAACAAGGTTAAGTATTTTCCACCAACACCAAAACTGTTAAACAAGGCCAAGTGTTTCACACAACGCTGTAGCGTGTTCAAAAGTAGTCACATAAGTGCGAGTGGAAATGTCAGCGACATGTCTTTATATATGCTACGTTGCATGTATAATCTTTTTTCCCACGCTTTGAACATTCTCTTATCGTGCACGTGAACAGCTAACGTCCCAGGCGAACACCTGTGCCGGATCAAATTTCACATGAACTTGCATTTTGTCACGTACGAAGCAAGACAGGCTGTAACTTGTTAACAGTTATCGCGCACGTGGACAGATAACGTCCCAAGCGAACACTTGTGAAAGATCAAATTTCACATGAACTTGCATTTTGTCACGTACGAAGCAAGACAGGATGTCACTGGTTTAGCGTGCCTGTGGTTTCACACATGTGTGCACGCCTTTCACACTCCCCTGCCACCACGATGGTCAGATTATTTCACCTTCAAGCGTCACCTGTTGTCAAGTCAGATCAATGCCTTCCAATAAGCTCAAATGACCTTCACCTCCTGTAAGTTTGTTTTCTGTACTCGCTTCGACCAACATAGAACCAAGTTCTCATCACCGTTTACACGTCAAAGGTAAAATATCAGAAAAACGCACGCTCGTTCTGTCATACACCGACCAGCCGAAATAGCGATTGTTCTATTAAGCATGGTCCTTGTGCTAAGCGACAGGTTTGGTCAAACACACACACTCAGCCGTATCGTCTCTCTCAACCACCACGCTTCATGAACATTATAAACAAGTAAAGAAAAAGAAAACGTTTTTTCAACATGTACGGCGTTAGGCCCTTTGTGAATTATTTTTTGGAAAAAAAATATCTACCACATTTGAAAGGGGGGGCGTTAGCCCGAGTCCTAGGACACCTCGTACACGCCTCTAGCGTTATTGCTTCGTGAGATATTGGCAAAATCACAAAAAACACGTGTTTACCCCAAAATCGCGTTTCCCAAATTTTTAAAATTACAATGAGTGGTCCATAGCAAAGAGAACGTCAGCCCGAGTCCTTGGACCCCTCGTTCATGCCTCTAGCATGATTGGTTCGCGAGATATCGGCAAAATCACAAAAACACGTGTTTACCCCAAAATCGAGTTTCCAATTTTATTAAAAATTATAACGAGTGGTCTATAGCAAAGAGGACATCACCCCGAGTCCTTGGACCTGTCGAACACGCCTCTAGCGTTATTGGTTCGTGAGATATAACAGAAAGTCTAAAATCACGGTTTTACAACAAAAAATTCTGTTTCCCTCATTCTCAAAAACTTTAACCTATTACCAAAATACACAGGGTTTCGAGACAAGCCATTTGACACGTCATAGGACCAAATCCGACCATGCATTCGTGAAATATCAGAAAAAGTCTAAAATCATGGTTTTACCCCAAAAAAAAGCCTGTTTCCCTCATTCTCAAAACTCTAACCTATTAATAACATGTATAGGGCTTCGAGACAAGCGATTTGACACGTCACACGTCCAAATCCGACCTTGCGTTTGAGACATATCGGCAAACTTCGTAGGAAAGTAGGCGACTATCTGGCTCTCTCCTCACCACCAAAACCTCTTCTTATCAATCATTTTTTTTCAAAGAGCTCGCCCTCTTACAAAAATCCCCAGTGCGCATGCGTAAAAAACAAAAACAAAAATGTTCATCCATAGCGGCATCTCGTAAAATGCATGCGCGATATGAGCAACCACGTTTAAGTTCATTTTAGCAGTGCAGCTTATACATGTCCCATTTGAAAAGAGGCTTTCACTAAAAAATTACAATTTCACCCCCTAGTAGGGGTAGGTTTTATTTAGGGGTTGAAATGAGTGGTCCATTGGAAAGAGGGCGTCAACCCGAGTCCAACGACACCTCATATGTCAACATCCGACCATCGGTTTGCGAGATATTGGCTTGGACTCACGTGGCGGCCATGACACTGGTTGGAAACCGCCTTACCCCCCTACTGATATAGGTTACATTCAGTCAGTTTTAGGTATTATTCAGCTAGTTTAGAGCATATTTAGCTAGATATAGGTAAAATTCAGTCAGTTTTATGTATTACTCAGCTAGTTTAGAACATATTTAACTAGATATAGGTTACATTCTGTCAGTTTTAGGTATTACTCAGCTAGTTTATAGAATATTTAACTAGATATAGGTAACATTCGGCTAGTTTTAGGTATTTCTCAGCGAGCTTATTGCAAATTTAGCTAGATATACGTAACGTTCGGCTAGTTTAAGGTTTTACCCTGCTAGTTTAGAGCATATTTAGTTAGATATAGGTTACATTCAGATAGTTTTAGGGTTTACTAAGCAAGTCTAGAGCATATATAGCTTGATATAGGTTACATTCTGTCAGTTTTAGGTATTACTCAGCTAGTTTATAGAATATTTAGCTAGATATAGGTAACATTCGGCTAGTTTTAGTTATTACTCAGCTAACTTAGAGCATATTTAGCTAGATATAGGTAACATTCGGCAAGTTTTAGGTATTACTCAGCTAGTTTAGAGCATATTTAGCTAGGTATAGGTTACATTAAGCTAGTCTTAGGGTTTACTCAGATTGTTTAGGTCATATTTAGCTATTTATAGGTATCATTCGGCTAGTTTTAGGTATTATTCAGCGAGCTTCTTGCATATTTAGCTAGATATACGTAACATTCGGCTAGTTTTATGTTTTACTCTGCCAGTTTAGAGCATATTTAGCTAGATATAGGTTACATTCAGCTAGTTTTTAGGGTTTACTAAGCTAGTTTAGAGCATATATAGCTTGATATAGGTTACATTCAGTCAGTTTTAGGTATTACTCAGCTAGTTTAGAGCATATTTAGGTAGATATAGGTTATATTCAGTCAGTTTTAGGTATTACTCAGCTGGTTTAGAGCATATTTAGCTAGATATAGGTTACATTCCGTCAGTTTTAGGTATTTCTCAGCTAGTTTAGAGCGTATTTAGCTACTTATAGGTTACATTCAATCAGTTTTAGGTATTATTCAGGAAGTTTTGAGCATACTTAGCTAGATATAGGTTACATTCTGTCAGTTTTAGATAATCCTCAGCTAGTTTAGAGCATATTTAGCTAGTTATAGGTAACAATCGGCTAGTTTTAGGTTTTTCTCAGCAAGTTTATAGCATATATAGCTAGATATAGGTTACATTCAGTCAGTTTTAGGTATTAATCAGCTAGTTTAGAGCATATTAACTAGATATAGGTTACATTCAGTCAGTTTTAGGTATTACTCAGCTAGTTTAGAGCATATTTAGCTAGATATAGGTTACATTCAGTCAATTTTAGGTATTACTCAGCTAGTTTAGAGCATATTTAGCTAGATATAGGTTACATTCAGTCAGTTTTAAGTATTACTCAGCTAGTTTAGGGCATATTTAGCCAGTTATAGGTTACATTCAGCAGGTTTTAGGGTTTACTCAGCTTGTTTAGGTCATATTTACCTATTTATAGGTATCATTCGGCTAATTTTAGGTATTATTCAGCGAGCTTCTTGCATATTTAGCTAGATATACGTAACATTCGGCTAGTTTTAGGTTTTACTCTGCTAGTTTGGAGCATATTTAGCTAGATATAGGTTACATTCAGCTAGTTTTAGGGTATACTAAGCTAGTATAGAGCATATATAGCTTGATATAGGTTACATTCAGTCAGTTTTAGGTATTACTCAGCTAGTTGAGAGCATATTTAGGTAGATATAGGTTACATTCAGTCAGTTTTAGGTATTACTCAGCTGGTTTAGAGCATATTTAGCTAGATATAGGTTACATTCCGTCAGTTTTAGGTATTTCTCAGCTAGTTTAGAGCGTATTTAGCTAGTTATAGGTTACATTCAATCAGTTTTAGGTATTATTCAGCAAGTTTAGAGCATATTTAGCTAGATATAGTTTACATTCTGTCAGTTTTAGTTATTACTCAGCTAGTTTAGAACATATTTAGCTAGTTATAGGTAACAATCGGCTAGTTTTAGGTTTTACTCAGCTAGTTTATAGCATATATTGCTAGATATAGGTTACATTCAGTCAGTTTTATATATTAATCAGCTAGTTTAGAGCATATTTAGCTAGATATAGGTTACATTCAGTCAGTTTTAGGTATTACTCAGCTAGTTTAGAACATATTTAGCTAGATAGAGGATTTATTCAGTCAGTTTTAGGTATTACTCAGGTAGTTTAGATCATATGTAGCTAGATATAGGTAACATTCGGCTAGTTTTAGGTAATACTCAGCGAGCTTATTGCATATTTAGCTGGATATAGGTATCATTCGGCTAGTTTTAGGTATTACTCAGCGAGCTTATTGCATCTTTAGCTGAATATAGGTAACATTCGGCTAGTTTTAGGTATTAGTCAGCTAGTTGAGAGCATATTTAACTAAATATAGGTTACATTCAGTCAGTTTTAGGTGTTACTCAGCTAGTTAAGAGCATATTTAGCTAGATATATGTAACATTCGGCCTGTTTTAGGTATTACTCAGCTAGTTTGGAGCATATTTAGCTAGATATAGGTAACATTCGGCTAGTATTAGGTATTACTCAGCTAGTTTAGAGCATATTTAACTAAATATAGGTTACATTAAGTCAGTTTTAGGTATTACTCAGCTAGTTTAGATCATATTTAGCTAGATATAGGTTACATTCAGACAGTTTTAGGTATTACTCAGATAGTTTAGAGCATATTTAGCTAGTTATAGGTTACATTCAGCTAGTTTTAGGGTTTACTCAGCTAGTTTAGACCATATTTAGCTAGATATAGGTTACATTCAGTCAGTTTTAGGTATTACTCAGCTAGTTTAAAATATATTTAGCTAGTTTTAGGTAACATTCGGCTAGTTTTAGGTTTTACTCAGCTAGTTTAGAGCATATTTAGCTAGTTATAGGTTATATTCAGTCAGTTCTAGGGTTTTCTCAGCTAGTTTAGAGCATATTTAGCTAGATATAGGTTACATTCAGTCAGTTTTAGGAATAACTCAGCTAGTTTAGAGCATATTTAGCTAGATATATGTTATATTCAGTCAGTTTTAGGTATTACTCAGCTAGTTTAGAGCATATTAACTAGATATAGGTTACATTCTGTCAGTTTTAGGTATTACTCAGCTAGTTTAGAACATATTTAGCTAGATATAGGTAACATTTGGCTAGTTTTACGTATTACTCAGCTAGTTTAGAGCATATTTATGTTGATATAAGTTACATTCAGTCAGATTTAGGTATTACTCAGCTAGTTTAGAGCATATTTAGCTAGATATAGGTTACATTCAGTCAGTTTTAGGTATTACTCAGCTAGTTTAGAGCATATTTATCCAAGTATAGGTTACATTCAGCTAGTTTTAGGGTTTACTCAGCTTGTTTAGATCATATTTAGCTATTTATAGGTATCATTCGGCTAGTTTTAGGTATTACTCATCGAGTTAATTGCATACTTATCTAGTTATAGGTTACATTCAGCTAGTTTCAGGGTTTAGTCAGCTAGTGTAAAGCATATTTAGCTATATATAGGTTACATTCAGTCAGTTTTTGGTATTACTCTGCTAGTTTAGAGTGTATTTAGCTAGTTATAGGTTACATTCAATCAGTTTTAGGTATTATTCAGCAAGTTTAGAATATATATTAACTAGTTAAAAGTTACATTCTGTCAGTTTTAGGTACTTCTCAGCTAGTTTAGAGCATATTTAGCTAGATATAGGTTACGTTAAGCTAGTTCTAGGGTTAACTCAGCTACTTTAAAGCATATTTAGCTAGATATAGGTTACATTCAGCCTGTTATAGGTATTTCTCAGCTAGTTTAGAGCGTATTTAGATAGATATAGGTTACAATCTGTCTGTTTTAGGTATTTCTCAGCTAGTTTAGAGCATATTTAGCTAGATATAGGTTACTTTCAGCTAGTTTTAGGGTTTACTCACCTAGTTTAGAGGATATTTAGCTAGATATATGTAACATTCGGCTAGTTTTAGGTATTACTCAGCTAGTTTAGAGCATATTTAGCTAGTTATAGGTTATATTCAGTCAGTTTTAAGGTTTACTCAGCTAGTTAAGAGCATATTTAGCTAGATATAGGTTACATTCAGTCAGTTTTAGGTATAAATCAGCTTGTTTAGAGCATATTTAGCTAGATATGTTATATTCAGTCAGTTTTAGGTATTACTCAGCTAGTTTAGAGCATATTAACTAGATATAGGTTACATTCAGTCAGTTTTAGGTATTACGCAGCCAGTTTAGAACATATTTAGCTAGATATAGGTAACATTCGGCTAGTTTTACGTATTACTCAGCTAGTTTAGGGCATATTTATGTTGATATAGGTTACATTCAGTCAGATTTAGGTATTAGTCAACTAGTTTAGAGCATATTTAGCTAGATATAGGTTACATTCAGTCAGTTTTAGGTATTATTCAGCTAGTTTAGAGCATATTTAGCTAGATATAGGTAAAATTCAGTCAGTTTTATGTATTACTCAGCTAGTTTAGAACATATTTAACTAGATATACGTTACATTCTGTCAGTTTTAGGTATTACTCAGCTAGTTTATAGAATATTTAACTAGATATAGGTAACATTCGGCTAGTTTTAGGTATTACTCAGCTAGTTTAGAGCATATTAAGCTAGTTATAGGTTACATTCAGCTAGTTTTAGCGTTTACTCAGCTTGTTTAGATCATATTTAGCTATTTATAGGTATTTTTCGGCTAGTTTTAGGTATTTCTCAGCGAGCTTATTGCAAATTTAGCTAGATATACGTAACGTTCGGCTAGTTTAAGGTTTTACCCTGCTAGTTTAGAGCATATTTAGTTAGATATAGGTTACATTCAGATAGTTTTAGGGTTTACTAAGCAAGTCTAGAGCATATATAGCTTGATATAGGTTACATTCAGTCAGTTTTAGGTATTACTCAGCTAGTTTTGAGCATATTTAGCTAGATATAGGTAACATTCGGCTAGTTTTAGTTATTACTCAGCTAGTTTAGAGCATATTTAGCTAGATATAGGTAACATTCGGCAAGTTTTAGGTATTACTCAGCTAGTTTAGAGCATATTTAGCTAGTTATAGGTTACATTCAGCTAGTCTTAGGGTTTACTCAGATTGTTTAGGTCATATTTAGCTATTTATAGGTATCATTCGGCTAGTTTTAGGTATTATTCAGCGAGCTTCTTGCATATTTAGCTAGATATACGTAACATTCGGCTAGTTTTATGTTTTACTCTGCCAGTTTAGAGCATATTTAGCTAGATATAGGTTACATTCAGCTAGTTTTAGGGTTTACTAAGCTAGTTTAGAGCATATATAGCTTGATATAGGTTACATTCAGTCAGTTTTAGGTATTACTCAGCTAGTTTAGAGCATATTTAGGTAGATATAGGTTATATTCAGTCAGTTTTAGGTATTACTCAGCTGGTTTAGAGCATATTTAGCTAGATATAGGTTACATTCCGTCAGTTTTAGGTATTTCTCAGCTAGTTTAGAGCGTATTTAGCTATTTATAGGTTACATTCAATCAGTTTTAGGTATTATTCAGGAAGTTTTGAGCATACTTAGCTAGATATAGGTTACATTCTGTCAGTTTTAGATAATCCTCAGCTAGTTTAGAGCATATTTAGCTAGTTATAGGTAACAATCGGCTAGTTTTAGGTTTTACTCAGCAAGTTTATAGCATATATAGCTAGATATAGGTTACATTCAGTCAGTTTTAGGTATTAATCAGCTAGTTTAGAGCATATTTAACTAGATATAGGTTACATTCAGTCAGTTTTAGGTATTACTCAGGTAGTTTAGAACATATTTAGCTAGATAGAGGATTCATTCAGTCAGTTTTAGGTATTACTCAGGTAGTTTAGATCATATGTAGCTAGATATAGGTAACATTCGGCTAGTTTTAGGTATTACTCAGCGAGCTTATTGCATATTTAGCTGTATATAGGTATCATTCGGCTAGTTTTAGGTATTACTCAGCGAGCTTATTGCATATTTAGATGAATATAGGTAACATTCGGCTAGTTTTAGGTATTAGTCAGCTAGTTTAGAGCATATTTAACTAAATAGAGGTTACATTCAGTCAGTTTTAGGTGTTACTCAGCTAGTTTAGAGCATATTTAGCTAGTTATATGTAACATTCGGCTAGTTATAGGTATTACTCAGCTAGATTAGAGCATATTTAGCTAAATATAGGTTACATTAAGTCAGTTTTAGGTATTACTCAGCTAGTTTAGATAAAATTTAGCTAGATATAGGTTACATTCAGACAGTTTTAGGTATTACTCAGCTAGTTTAGAGCATATTTAGCTAGTTATAGGTTACATTCAGCTAGTTTTAGGGTTTACTCAGCTAGTTTAGACCATATTAAGCTAGATAAAGGTTACATTCAGTCAGTTTTAGGTATTACTCAGCTAGTTTAAATATATTAAGCTAGTTTTAGGTAACATTCGGCTAGTTTTAGGTTTTACTCAGCTAGTTTAGAGCATATTTAGCTAGTTATATGTTATATTCAGTCAGTTTTAGGGTTTTCTCAGCTAGTTTAGAGCATATTAACGAGATATAGGTTACATTCAGTCAGTTTTAGGTATTACTCAGCTAGTTTAGAACATATTTAGCTAGGTATAGGTAACATTTGGCTAGTTTTACGTATAACTCAGCTAGTTTAGAGCATATTTATGTTGATATAGGTTACATTCAGTCAGATTTAGGTATTACTCAGCTAGTTTAGAGCATATTTAGCTAGATATAGGTTACATTCAGTCAGTTTTAGGTACTTCTCAGCTAGTTTAGAGCATATTTAGCTAGGTATAGGTTACTTTAAGCTAGTTATAGGGTTAACTCAGCTACTTTAAAGCATATTTATCTAGATATAGGTTACATTCAGCCTGTTTTAGGTATTTCTCAGCTAGTTTAGAGCGTATTTAGATAGATATAGGTTACATTCTGTCTGTTTTAGGTATTTCTCAGCTAGTTTAGAGCATATTTAGCTAGATATAGGTTACTTTCAGCTAGTTTTAGGGTTTACTCAGCTAGTTTAGAGGATATTTAGCTAGATACATGTAACATTCGGCTAGTTTTAGGTATTACTCAGCTAGTTTAGAGTATATTTAGCTAGATATAGTTTATATTCGGCTTGTTCTAGGTATTACTCAGAGAGTTTAGAGCATATTTAGCTAGTTATAGGTTATATTCAGTCAGTTTTAAGGTTTACTCAGCTTGTTTAGAGCATATTTAGCTAGATATAGGTTACATTCAGTCAGTTTTAGGTATAAATCAGCTAGTTTAGAGCATATTTAGCTAGATATGTTATATTCAGTCAGTTTTAGGTATTACTCAGCTAGTTTAGAGCATATTAACTAGATATAAGTTACATTCAGTCAGTTTTAGGTATTACGCAGCCAGTTTAGAACATATTTAGCTAGATATAGGTAACATTCGGCTAGTTTTACGTATTACTCAGCTAGTTTAGAGCATATTTATGTTGATATAGGTTACATTCAGTCAGATTTAGGTATCACTCAGCTAGTTTAGAGCATATTTAGCTAGATATAGGTTACATTCAGTCAGTTTTAGGTATTATTCAGCTAGTTTAGAGCATATTTAGCTAGATATAGGTTAAATTCAGTCAGTTTTAGGTATTACTCAGCTAGTTTAGAACATATTTAACTAGATATAGGTAACATTCGGCTAGTTTTAGGTATTACTCAGCTAGTTTAGAGCATATTTAGCGAGATATAGGTAACATTCGGCTAGTTTTAGGTATTACTCAGCTAGTTTAGAGCATATTAAGCTAGTTATAGGTTACATTCAGCTAGTTTTAACGTTTACTCAGCTTGTTTAGATCATATTTAGCTATTTATAGGTATCTTTCGGCTAGTTTTAGGTATTTCTCAGCGAGCTTATTGCATATTTAGCTAGATATACGTAACGTTCGGCTAGTTTTAGGTTTTACTCTGCTAGTTTAGAGCATATTTAGTTAGATATAGGTTACATTCAGCTAGTTTTAGGGTTTACTAAGCTAGTCTAGAGCATATATAGCTTGATATAGGTTACATTCAGTCAGTTTTAGGTATTACTCAGCCAGTTTTGAGCATATTTATCTAGATATAGGTTACATTCAGTCAGTTTTAGGGTTTACTCAGCTAGTTTAGAAAATATTTAGCTAGA
This sequence comes from Meconema thalassinum, assembly GCA_946902985.2. Taxonomy (NCBI): domain Eukaryota; kingdom Metazoa; phylum Arthropoda; class Insecta; order Orthoptera; family Tettigoniidae; genus Meconema; species Meconema thalassinum. Next base: position 43,342 of record CAMPQE020000223.1, read on the forward strand.
TATAGGTTACATTCAGTCAGTTTTAGGTATTACTCAGCAAGTTTAGAGCATATTTCGCAAGATATAGGTTACATTCTGTCCGTTTTAGGTATTATTCAGCTAGTTTAGAGCATATCTAGCTAGATATAGATTACATTCAGTCAGTTATAGGTATTACTCAGCTAGTTTAGGACATATTTAGCTAGACATAGGTTACATTCAGACAGTTTTAGGTATTACTCAGCTAGTTTAGAGCATATTTAACTAGATATAGGTTACATTCAGTCAGTTTTAATTATTGCTCAGCTAGTTTAGAGTATATTAAGCTAGTTATAGGTTACATTCAGCAAGTTTTAGGTATTACTCAGCTTGTTAATAGCATATTTAACTAGATATATGTTACATTCAGTCAGTTTTAGGTATTACTCAGCTAGTTTAGAGCATATTTAACTAGATATAGGTAACATTCGGCTAGTTTTGGGTATTCCTCAGCTAGTTTAGAGCATATTTAGCTAGATATATGTAACATTCGGCCTGTTTTAGGTATTTCTCAGCTAGTTTGGAGCATATTTAGCTAGATATAGGTAACATTCGGCTAGTTTTAGGTATTACTCAGCTAGTTTAGAACATATTTAGCTAAATATAGGTTACATTAAGTCAGTTTTAGGTATTACTCAGCTAGTTTAGATCAAATTTAGCTAGATATAGGTTACATTCAGACAGTTTTAGGTATTACTCAGCTAGTTTAGAGCATATTTAGCTAGTTATAGGTTACATTCAGCTAGTTTTAGGGTTTACTCAGCTAGTTTAGACCATATTTAGCTAGATAAAGGTTACATTCAGTCAGTTTTAGGTATTACTCAGCTAGTTTAAATATATTAAGCTAGTTTTAGGTAACATTCGGCTAGTTTTAGGTTTTACTCAGCTAGTTTAGAGCATATTTAGCTAGTTATTGGTTATATTCAGTCAGTTTTAGGGTTTTCTCAGCTAGTTTAGAGCATATTTAGCTAGATATAGGTTACATTCACTCCGTTTTAGGTATTACTCAGCTAGTTTAGAGCTTATTTAGCTAGATATAGGTTACATTCAGTCAGTTTTAGGTATTACTCAGCTAGTTTAGAGCATGTTTATCCAAGTATAGGTTACATTCAGCTAGTTTTACGGTTTACTCAGCTTGTTTAGATCATATTTAGCTATTTATAGGTATCATTCGGCTAGTTTTAGGTATTACTCATCGAGTTAATTGCATACTTAGCTAGTTATAGGTTACATTCAGCTAGTTTCAGGGTTTACTCAGCTAGTGTAAAGCATATTTAGCTATATATAGGTTACATTCAGTCAGTTTTAGGTATTACTCTGCTAGTTTAGAGTGTATTTAGCTAGTTATAGGTTACATTCAATCAGTTTTAGGTATTATTCAGCAAGTTTAGAGTATATATTAACTAGTTAAAAGTTACATTCTGTCAGTTTTAGGTACTTCTCAGCTAGTTTAGAGCATATTTAGCTAGATATAGGTTACTTTAAGCTAGTTCTAGGGTTAACTCAGCTACTTTAAAGCATATTTATCTAGATATAGGTTACATTCAGCCTGTTTTAGGTATTTCTCAGCTAGTTTAGAGCGTATTTAGATAGATATAGGTTACATTCTGTCTGTTTTAGGTATTTCTCAGCTAGTTTAGAGCATATTTAGCTAGATATAGGTTACGTTCAGACAGTTTTAGGGTTTACTCAGCTAGTTTAGAGGATATTTAGCTAGATATATGTAACATTCGGCTAGTTTTAGGTATTACTCAGCTAGTTTAGAGTATATTTAGCTAGATATAGTTTATATTCGGCTTGTTCTAGGTATTACTCAGATAGTTTAGAGCATATTTAGCTAGTTATAGGTTATATTCAGTCAGTTTTAAGGTTTACTCAGCTAGTTTAGAGCATATTTAGCTAGATATAGGTTACATTCAGTCAGTTTTAGGTATAAATCAGCTAGTTTAGAGCATATTTCGCTAGATATGTTATATTCAGTCAGTTTTAGGTATTACTCAGTTAGTTTAGAGCATATTAACTAGATATAGGTTACATTCAGTCAGTTTTAGGTATTACGCAGCCAGTTTAGAACATATTTAGCTAGATATAGGTAACATTCGGCTAGTTTTACGTATTACTCAGCTAGTTTAGAGCATATTTATGTTGATATAGGTTACATTCAGTCAGATTTAGGTATTACTCAGCTAGTTTAGAGCATATTTAGCTAGATATAGGTTACATTCAGTCAGTTTTAGGTATTATTCAGCTAGTTTAGAGCATATTTAGCTAGATATAGGTTAAATTCAGTCAGTTTTAGGTATTACTCAGCAAGTTTAGAACATATTTAACTAGATATAGGTAACATTCGTCTAGTTTTAGGTATTACTCAGCTAGTTTAGAGCATATTTAGCTAGATATAGGTAACATTCGGCTAGTTTTAGGTATTACTCAGCTAGTTTAGAGCATATTAAGCTAGTTATAGGTTACAATCAGCTAGTTTTAGCGTTTACTCAGCTTGTTTAGATCATATTTAGCTATTTATAGGTATCTTTCGGCTAGTTTTAGGTATTTCTCAGCGAGCTTATTGCATATTTAGCTAGATATACGTAACGTTCGGCTAGTTTTAGGTTTTACTCTGCTAGTTTAGAGCATATTTAGTTAGATACGGGTTACATTCAGCTAGTTTTAGGGTTTACTAAGCTAGTCTAGAGCATATATAGCTTGATATAGGTTACATTCAGTCAGTTTTAGGTATTACTCAGCTAGTTTTGAACATATTTAGCTAGATATAGGTTACATTCAGTCAGTTTTAGGGTTTACTCAGCTAGTTTAGAGAATATTTAGCTAGATATAGGTTACATTCAGTCAGTTTTAGGTATTACTCAGCAAGTTTAGAGCATATTTCGCAAGATATAGGTTACATTCTGTCAGTTTTAGGTATTACTCAGCTAGTTTAGAGCATATCTAGCTAGATATAGATTACATTCAGTCAGTTATAGGTATTACTCAGCTAGTTTAGGACATATTTAGCTAGACATAGGTTACATTCAGTCAGTTTTAGGTATTACTCAGCTAGATTATAGCGTATTTAGCTAGATATAGGTTACATTCAGACAGTTTTAGGTATTACTCAGCTAATTCTGAGCATATTTAGCTAGTTATAGGTTACATTCAGTCAGTTTTAGATATTAATCAATTAGTTTAGAGCATATTTAGCTAGATATAGGTTACATTCAGTCAGTTTCAGGTATTACTCAGCTAGTTTAGAGCATATTTAGCTATTTTTAGGTAACATTCAGCTAGTTTTAGGTTTACTCAGCTAGTTTAGAGCATATCTAGCTAGATATAGCTTATATTCAGCTAGTTTTAGGGTTTACACAGCTAGTTTAGGACATATTTAGCTAGATATAGGGACATTCGGCTAGTATTAGGTATTACTCAGCTAGTTTAGAGCATATTTAGCTAATTATAGGTAACATTCGGCTAGTTTTAGGTATTACTCAGCTAGTTTAGAGCATATTTTGCTAGTTATAGGTTACATTTAGTCAGTTTTAGGATTTACCCAGCTATTTTAGAGCTTATTTAGCTGGATATAAGTTACATTCAGTCAGTTTTAAGTTATATTCAGCTAGTTTAGGGCATATTTAGCTAGTTATAGGTTAAATTCAGTCAGTTCTAGGTATTTCTCACCTAGTTTAGAGCATATTTAACTAGATATAGGTTACATTCAGTCAGTTTTAATTATTGCTCAGCTAGTTTAGAGTATATTAAGCTAGTTATAGGTTACATTCAGCAAGTTTTAGGTATTACTCAGCTTGTTAATAGCATATTTAACTAGATATATGTTACATTCAGTCAGTTTTAGGTATTACTCAGCTAGTTTAGAGCATATTTAACTAGATATAGGTAACATTCGGCTAGTTTTGGGTATTACTCAGCTAGTTTAGAGCATATTTAGCTAGATATAGGTAACATTCGGCTAGTTTTAGGTATTACTGAGCTAGTTTAGAGCATTGGTGTATTCTTTGAATACACGGTACGAGAGATATAATTTTTATTGCTCTTTGCATGTTCATTTCTTCCTTCTTCTTTGTCAAACACCAACAGTGATCATCTGTTTTCTCCTTGTTGGGCATATCTCTTATGTCTTCATAAGTATGTTTCAGATATATAACTTCTGTGACCCACCTAGCGTCATCTCGCAGCGAATCTCTGGAGCTCCTCAATTCTTCCTGGTGCTAGAGGACTTACTTATCCATTTGGCTACCAGATCTTGTTACCATCGTCAGCTATTTTCTCTTGGAGCAAGAGGACTACGTCCACTTCTTTACTCACCATGCTGCGCTAGTATCAACTGTGATCATCTCTTAGAAGACCAGCTCAGCAAGAGAAGATAAATGTTTTATTTTTAAGTTGGCAATGTTTATATGTTCTCCTTTTGTCTCCTACCCCCCACTCTTTCCCCTCTTTCTTGGTCCCTCTGTGCTCCGTTGAGCTGCTCTCACTTCTCCGTCTGCAGTTGACTCGTTCAGTCAAAGCTCCGCTCGAGCTTGTCTCCTCAAACCAAGAGGCTCACCCTCTTTTACGCCATGTTGGCTAAGTAATCATCAACGGAAACTTCGACTTCAACATGAAATCAAGATAAGTACCATTTTAAAAGTTTTAACTTCATCTTCATGGTTTTAACTTCCAAGTGCTTTTAATTATAATTTATAGGCAGTGTGAAATTATTTACTTTGGGGCAATAATCATTCTTCGTGGGATTTGCCATGTTGAGCTTTTGCTTGTATAAGCCAACCTTACTAAAAAAGAGCTTTTCTTAAGCTATTCAAACGAGAAATCCTCTCGCTACGTGGGATATTATCTAATACCCGCTGTCTATAATTATAAAGCTAATTCCTCCGTTGGATTTTCTCAACCCCATTTTCTGCTAAGGTCGTTCTGGAACCTTCGAGATCTTGTTCTCTATCTGCGAGTCTTGCCGTCAAGTATTGTTCACGCACTTGTGAAAATGCTAGTTAAAATGAGGAATCTTCCTTATAAATTTTTGCAATAGCTAACTTTCCTCCACCGCTGGAACCTCTAGAACATTCTAAGGCGCATTTAATTGTAAATCACAACTTTTTCAAGAAATAGACTTTCATCTATATAGTGCAATCAGTTATTTCCATAATTGCAATAACTTTTTTTCTCATAAACTTCAGTGTTTCTATAGTGAACTTTGCATCCATCTTCATAGACTACAGTGATAAACAGTGCTTGCTCCGCGTTTCTACCGCGTCGCGATCGTCCGGTTATATTAAATACGGCCATGAACATTGATCCTATATCCCAATGATCTTTCCTCAACCTTCTACTAACAACCATTATTAATAAAATTGAAACTTTTCTATAAGGTGTCACCCACGAGGTGCCCTTCCAACTTTGCTAGTTTAACATTAATTAAATTCTGCATGATTGCTTGTGTGATACAAGTTTTAAATTCACGTTGTTCCTTTCCCATAATCAGGGAAAACAATTCTCTAAACTCTTGAGCGAGTCATGTTCAGGTTTCACGAAATGGAAACTGTCCCATTTGGCGAGTGATTCCTGCTCAACCTTGGGAAGTCTAGAACTTTCCCTTTCAATTTCTTCAGGTTTCACAGTAAGTGACCTGCCCTCTTTGTATAATTCTCATATATTAATTCTGTATAAATATACGAAGTTGTAGGAACTTCTATCTTATTTTTCATGTTGTTATTATTTTTAGTTTCAAAGTTGTCACTTTCTCTAGAACATTCTCTCCTGAATTTCTTAAGGTGCACTTTTTGTACTCCAATTCACGTTCAAGCTTTAATTATTTCATTGCTCATTTGTTTAAATCTTATAAAGATTTTAGAAACATGTAAGGTTTGAAACCTTGTAAATTGTCAATTGCCTGGAGCAACCGTTTAATGTTGAGAGGTCTGCGACCCTATTTGTTAAAAAGTTCAAATGAACTATGTTAATTAAAATTATATTGCATAATTGTTAATTTCCTCAAACTTTTTCTAATTGTAAAATAAACAAATCTTTTCCCTTCGCTTTTTCATTTTCTAATATAAAGTTTAGGCAAAATCCTGTCTTCCTTGACTCTCCTCACTCAATGATATTAAAATCATTAATAGAGCTTTCACCATTTGTTGCATTTGAGCAAGAACTCTTAATTTTCACCTTACTAAAGTTCTTCTTAGCGTTAATAGCTAATTCTAATTGGCCAGTAAGGCAAGTAAAGTTCGCTAAGCCAACTACCTGCTTGTGGAGACCCTCTCCGAAAACTTATGGTCAATTTTCTAAAAGATAAGTGTTTCCTTTTGTCTAAACTTTTAGCCGGCTCCTCGCTGAGTAAAAGCTTAGCCATTGTCCAATGCAACCATTGGTTCATTTACCAAGATTAGCCAATAAGGCATAATCTTTTATCATATTCCTTCTTAGAGACACTTGGTCGCCCTTACAGGAACTCCATAATTTTGGAAATTGAAAATACCAAACCTGAGTTAAATCATTGGCATTCTTTGAATTACTTTGAAAAACCTAATTCCTTTGAGAAGACATACAGTAAATTTGTTCCTCTCAGTCTTGCCAGACCATCACCCTTCCCCATAGTACTTTTATACATGCTTGGGAGGAAATATACTAAAGCCTCTCTCTTGCAAACCGCCCAAGTCCTAGCTGCGGTTCCCGTTAGCCTCGACCAAGCTCGTACCTAATTTAGGTATCCGAGAGTTAATTTCCATTGGCAACTGCTTCTAAGGGTATTTAAATCTCAACTTATTAATTTTGTGGGACTCTCCTCCTATTTTTCTATCCTTCTTTTCCATTCCCAAATCTACTTCCTTCTCTTAATCATCTTCCCTTGGTGGGTGGGTTATTCCTCATCCTATAATCTACCCAAGCATATTAAGCTAGTTATAGGTTACATTCAGCTAGTTTTAGCGTTTACTCAGCTTGTTTAGATCATATTTAGCTATTTATAGGTATCTTTCGGCTTATTGCATATTTAGCTAGATATACGTAACGTTCGGCTAGTTTTAGGTTTTACTCTGCTAGTTTAGAGCATATTTAGTTAGATATAGGATACATTCAGTCAGATTTAGGTATTACTCAGCTAGTTTAGAGCATATTTAGCTAGATATAGGTTACATTCAGTCAGTTTTAGGTATTATTCAGCTAGTTTAGAGCATATTTAGCTAGATATAGGTTAAATTCAGTCAGTTTTATGTATTACTCAGCTAGTTTAGAACATATTTAACTAGATATAGGTAACATTCGTCTAGTTTTAGGTATTACTCAGCTAGTTTAGAGCATATTTAGCTAGATATAGGTAACATTCGGCTAGTTTTAGGTATTACTCAGCTAGTTTAGAGCATATTAAGCTAGTTATAGGTTACATTCAGCTAGTTTTAGCGTTTACTCAGCTTGTTTAGGTCATGTTTAGCTATTTATAGGTATCTTTCGGCTAGTTTTAGGTATTTCTCAGCGAGCTTATTGCATATTTAGCTAGATATACGTAACGTTCGGCTAGTTTTAGGTTTTACTCTGCTAGTTTAGAGCATATTTAGTAGATATAGGTTACATTCAGCTAGTTTTAGGGTTTACTAAGCTAGTCTAGAGCATATATAACTTGATATAGGTTACATTCAGTCAGTTTTAGGTATTACTCAGCTAGTTTTGAACATATTTAGCTAGATATAGGTTACATTCAGTCAGTTTTAGGTTTTACTCAGCTAGTTTAGAGAATATTTAGCTAGATATAGGTTACATTCAGTCAGTTTTAGATATTACTCAGCAAGTTTAGAGCATATTTCGCAAGATATAGGTTACATTCTGTCAGTTTTAGGTATTACTCAGCTAGTTTAGACCATATCTAGCTAGATATAGATTACATTCAGTCAGTTATAGGTATTACTCAGCTAGTTTAGCTGCGTATGATACTGTTTGGCGACAAGGACTGATCTACAAACTATTGCAAGTTGTACCAAGCCGAGAAATTGTGGATCTAATATCTAGCATGCTTAGTGAAAGGCAATTTGAAGTGTTCCTAGGAAACACTAAAAGCCGCAAACGAAAACTTAATAACGGCCTACCACAGGGATCTGTTTTAGCCCCACTGCTATTCAATTTGTACATCCATGATTTACCAACTACAACATCAAGTAAGTTCATCTATGCTGATGATATCGCGCTGGTAGCTCAGAGCAATAACTTTGAAGATGGCGAACAAATCATTACGGAGGACCTGGAGAAGATGTCAACTTTCTTTAAAACCTGGAGATTGATCCCAAGCACAACAAAAACTGAAGTCTCTTGTTTCCATCTAGCGAATCGTGTCGCAAACTACAAACCTAGAGTCCTGTTCAATGGACAAGAGCTGAGGTACAATCCTTTCCCAAAATATCTCGGAGTCACTTTAGATAGAACCCTGAGCTACAAAGAGCACATCACCAAGCTCTCTCACAAAGTCGCCGCAAGAAACAACATACTGCATAAGCTCAGTGGTACCTCCTGGGGAGCCTCTGCTGACTGTCTACGTTTAACTGGCATCAGTCTTGTTTACTCAGCTGCTGAGTACTGTGCGCCTGTCTGGTTGGGAAGCGTACATGTGAAGAAGATAGACACGAAACTGAACGATACAATGCGTTGCATTACTGGTACCATCAAATCAACTCCATGTCACTGGTTACCCGTGCTGAGCCACATCCCTCCACCTCACTTAAGGCGGAAGCAAGCTCTACTGAGGGAGGCTAAGAAAATCTTTGCATCACCCTCTTTGCCACTGCATCAGGAATTCTGCCATCCGTCACAACAACGATTGCAATCCAGAAGACCGGCAAGTGTCACTGCAAGGCAACTCATCGCGGATGGATTTGACATAAAGGAAAGCTGGAAGCATGAGTGGTCAACAAAAACATTGGGAACAAGTGTCCACCATCTTGATCCCACAAAGAAGCCAAATGGTTTTGACCTACCAAGGAACCTCTGGTGCCGTATCAACAGGTTGAGGACTGGACATGGGTGTTGTAATTATTTCAGGTACAAGTGGGGCTGGATCAGTTCACCAATGTGTGAATGTAACTTAGAAGAACAGACGATTGAACACCTGGTCCTACGCTGTCCTCTTCATTCATACCCTGGAATTCCTGACGACTTGTTTGATCTCACACCTAGTCTAACCGAATGGTTGAAAAGGAAGGACTTTAAAGTTTAATTTTGTCTTATTTGTATTCTGTATGTATCACCATACGATTAAATAAGTAAGCTAGTTTAGGACATATTTAGCTAGACATAGGTTACATTCAGTCAGTTTTAGGTATTACTCAGCTAGATTATAGCATATTTAGCTAGATATAGGTTACATTCAGACAGTTTTAGGTATTACTCAGCTAGTTTTGAGCATATTTAGCTAGTTATAGGTTACATTCAGTCAGTTTTAGATATTAATCAATTAGTTTAGAGCATATTTAGCTAGATATAGGTTACATTCAGTCAGTTTCAGGTATTACTCAGCTAGTTTAGAGCATATTTAGCTAGTTTTAGGTAACATTCAGCTAGTTTTAGGTTTACTCAGCTAGTTTAGAGCATATCTAGCTAGATATAGCTTATATTCAGCTAGTTTTAGGGTTTACACAGCTAGTTTAGGACATATTTAGCTAGATATAGGGACATTCGGCTAGTATTAGGTATTACTCAGCTAGTTTAGAGCATATTTAGCTAATTATAGGTAACATTCGGCTAGTTGTAGGTATTACTCAGCTAGTTTAGAGCATATTTTGCTAGTTATAGGTTACATTCAGTCAGTTTTAGTGTTTACCCAGCTATTTAAGAGCTTATTTAGCTAGATATAAGTTACATTCAGTCAGTTTTAAGTTATATTCAGCTAGTTTAGGGCATATTTATCTAGTTATAGGTTAAATTCAGTCAGTTCTAGGTATTACTCAGCTAGTTTAGAGCATATTTAACTAGATATAGGTTACATTCAGTCAGTTTTAATTATTGCTCAGCTAGTTTAGAGCATATTAAGCTAGTTATAGGTTACATTCAGCAAGTTTTAGGTATTACTCAGCTTGTTAATAGCATATTTAACTAGATATATGTTACATTCAGTCAGTTGTAGGTATTACTCAGCTACTTTAGAGCATATTAAGCTAGTTATAGGTTACATTCAGCTAGTTTTAGCGTTTACTCAGCTTGTTTAGATCATATTTAGCTATTTATAGGTATCTTTCGGCTAGTTTTAGGTATTTCTCAGCGAGCTTATTGCATATTTACCTAGATATACGTAATGTTCGGCTAGTTTTAGGTTTTACTCTGCTAGTTTAGAGCATATTGAGTTAGATATAGGTTACATTCTGCTAGTTTTAGGGTTTACCAAGCTAGTCTAGAGCATATATAGCTTGATATAGGTTACATTCAGTCAGTTTTAGGTATTACTCAGCTAGTTTTGAGCATATTTAGCTAGATATAGGTAACATTCGGCTAGTTTCAGTTATTACTCAGCTAGTTTAGAGCATATTTAGCTAGATATAGGTAACATTCGGCTAGTTTTAGGTATTACTCAGCTAGTTTAGAGCATATTTATCTAGTTATAGGTTACATTCAGCTAGTCTTAGGGTTTACTCAGCTTGTTTAGGTCATATTTAGCTATATATAGGTATCATTCGGCTAGTTTTAGGTATTATTCAGCGAGTTTCTTGCATATTTAGCTAGATATACGTAACATTCGGCTAGTTTTAGGTTTTACTCTGCTAGTTTAGAGCATATTTAGCTAGATATAGGTTACATTCAGCTAGTTTTAGGGTTTACTAAGCTAGTTTGGAGCATATATAGCTTGATATAGGTTACATTCAGTCAGTTTTAGGTATTACTCAGCTAGTTTAGAGCATATTTAGGTAGATATAGGTTATATTCAGTCAGTTTTAGGTATTACTCAGCTGGTTTAGAGCATATTTAGCTAGATATAGGTTACATTCCGTCAGTTTTAGGTATTTCTCAGTAAGTTTAGAGCGTATTTAGCTAGTTATAGGTTACATTCAATCAGTTTTAGGTATTATTCAGCAAGTTTAGAGCATACTTAGCTAGATATAGGTTACATTCTGTCAGTTTTAGATATTACTCAGCTAGTTTAGAGCATATTTAGCTAGTTATAGGTAACAATCGGCTAGTTTTAGGTTTTACTCAGCTAGTTTATAGCATATATAGCTAGATATAGGTTACATTCAGTCAGTTTTAGGTATTAATCAGCTAGTTTAGAGCATATTTAGCTAGATATAGGTTACATTCAGTCAGTTTTAGGTATTACTCAGGTCGTTTAGAACACATTTAGCTAGATGGAGGATTCATTCAGTCAGTTTTAGGTATTACTCAGGTAGTTTAGATCATATGTAGCTAGATATAGGTAACATTCGGCTAGTTTTAGGTATTACTCAGCGAGCTTATTGCATATTTAGCTGAATATAGGTAACATTCGGCTAGTTTTAGGTATTACTCAGCGAGCTTATTGCATATTTAGATGAATATAGGTAACATTCGGCTAGTTTTAGGTATTAGTCAGCTAGTTTAGAGCATATTTAACTAAATATAGGTTACAATCAGTCAGTTTTAGGTGTTACTCAGCTAGTTTAGAGCATATTTAGCTAGATATATGTAACATTCGGCCTGTTTTAGGTATTTCTCAGCTAGTTTGGAGCATATTTAGCTAGATATAGGTAACATTCGGCTAGTTTTAGGTATTACTCAGCTAGTTTAGAGCATATTTAGCTAAATATAGGTTACATTAAGTCAGTTTTAGGTATTACTCAGCTAGTTTAGATCAAATTTAGCTAGATATAGGTTTCATTCAGACAGTTTTAGGTATTACTCAGCTAGTTTAGAGCATATTTAGCTAGTTATAGGTTACATTCAGCTAGTTTTAGGGTTTACTCAGCTAGTTTAGGCCATATATATCTAGATAAAGGTTACATTCAGTCAGTTTTAGGTATTACTCAGCTAGTTTAAATATATTAAGCTAGTTTTAGGTAACATTCGGCTAGTTTTAGGTTTTACTCAGCTAGTTTAGAGCATATTTAGCTAGTTATAGGTTATATTCAGTCAGTTTTAGGGTTTTCTCAGCTAATTTAGAGCATATTTAGCTAGATATAGGTTACATTCAGTCAGTTTTAGGTATAACTCAGCTAGTTTAGAGCATATTTAGCTAGATATATGTTATACTCAGTCAGTTTTAGGTATTACTCAGCTAGTTTAGAGCATATTAACGAGATATAGGTTACATTCAGTCAGTTTTAGGTATTACTCAGCTAGTTTAGAACTTATTTAGCTAGATATAGGTAACATTTGGCTAGTTTTACGTATAACTCAGCTCGTTTAGAGCATATTTATGTTGATTTAGGTTACATTCAGTCAGATTTAGGTATTACTCAGCTAGTTTAGAGCATATTTAGCTAGATATAGGTTACATTAAGCTAGTTCTAGGGTTAACTCAGCTACTTTAAAGCATATTTATCTAGATATAGGTTACATTCAGCCTGTTTTAGGTATTTCTCAGTTAGTTTAGAGCGTATTTAGATAGATATAGGTTACATTCTGTCTGTTTTAGGTATTTCTCAGCTAGTTTAGAGCATATTTAGCTAGATATAGGTTACGTTCAGCTAGTTTTAGGGTTTACTCAGCTAGTTTAGAGGATATTTAGCTAGATATATGTAACATTCGGCTAGTTTTAGGTATTACTCAGCTAGTTTAGAGTATATTTAGCTAGATATAGTTTATATTCGGCTTGTTCTAGGTATTACTCAGATAGTTTAGAGCATACTTAGCTAGTTATAGGTTATATTCAGTCAGTTTTAAGGTTTACTCAGCTAGTTTAGAGCATATTTAGCTAGATATAGGTTTTATTTAGTCAGTTTTAGGTATAAATCTGCTATTTTAGAGCATATTTAACTATATATGTTATATTCAGTCAGTTTTAGGTATTACTCAGCTAGTTTAGAGCATATTAACTAGATATAGGTTACATTCAGTCAGTTTTAGGTATTACGCAGCCAGTTTAGAACATATTTAGCTAGATATAGGTAACATTCGGCTAGTTTTACGTATTACTCAGCTAGTTTAGAGCATATTTATGTTGATATAGGTTACATTCAGTCAGATTTAGGTATTACTCAGCTAGTTTAGAGCATATTTAGCTAGATATAGGTTACATTCAGTCAGTTTTAGGTATTATTCAGCTAGTTTAGAACATATTTAGCTAGATATAGGTTAAATTCAGTCAGTTTTAGGTATTACTCAGCTAGTTTAGAACATATATAACTAGATATAGGTAACATTCGGCTAGTTTTAGGTATTACTCAGCTAGTTTAGAGCATATTTAGCTAGATATAGGTAACATTCGGCTAGTTTTAGGTATTACTCAGCTAGTTTAGAGCATATTTATGTTGATATAGGTTACATTCAGTCAGATTTAGGTATTACTCAGCTATTTTAGAGCTTATTTATCCAGATATAAGTTACATTCAGTCAGTTTTAAGTTATATTCAGCTAGTTTAGGGCATATTTAGCTAGTTATAGGTTAAATTCAGTCAGTTCTAGGTATTACTCAGCTAGTTTAGAGCATATTTAACTAGATATAGGTTACATTCAGTCAGTTTTAAATATTGCTCAGCTAGTTTAGAGCATATTAAGCTAGTTATAGGTTACATTCAATCAATTTTAGGTATTATTCAGCAAGTTTAGAGCATATTTAGCTAGATATAGGTTACATTCTGTCAGTTTTTGATATTACTCAGCTAGTTTAGAGCATATTTAGCTAGTTATAGGTAACAATCGGCTAGTTTAAGGTTTTACTCAGCTAGTTTATAGCATATATAGCTAGATATAGGTTACATTCAGTCAGTTTTAGGTATTAATCAGCTAGTTTAAAGCATATTTAGCTAGATATAGGTTACATTCAGTCAGTTTTAGGTATTACTCAGGTAGTTTAGAACATATTTAGCTAGATAGAGGATTCATTCAGTCAGTTTTAGGTATTACTCAGGTAGTTTAGATCATATGTAGCTAGATATATATGTAACATTCGGCTAGTTTTAGGTATTACTCAGCGAGCTTATTGCATATTTAGCTGGATATAGGTATCATTCGGCTAGTTTTAGGTATTACTCATCGAGTTAATTGCATACTTAGCTAGTTATAGGTTACATTCAGCTAGTTTCAGGGTTTACTCAGCTAGTGTAAAGCATATTTAGCTATATATAGGTTACATTCAGTCAGTTTTAGGTATTACTCTGCTAGTTTAGAGTGTATTTAGCTAGTTATAGGTTACATTCAATCAGTTTTAGGTATTATTCAGCAAGTTTAGAGTATATATTAACTAGTTAAAATTTACATTCTGTCAGTTTTAGGTACTTCTCAGCTAGTTTAGAGCATATTTAGCTAGATATAGGTTACGTTAAGCTAGTTCTAGGGTTAACTCAGCTACTTTAAAGCATATTTATCTAGATATAGGTTACATTCAGCCTGTTTTAGGTATTTTTCAGCTAGTTTAGAGCGTATTTAGATAGATATAGGTTACATTCTGTCTGTTTTAGGTATTTCTCAGCTAGTTTAGTGCATATTTAGCTAGATATAGGTTACTTTCAGCTAGTTTTTGGGTTAACTCAGCTAGTTTAGAGGATATTTAGCTAGATATATGTAACATTCGGCTAGTTTTAGGTATTACTCAGCTAGTTTAGAGCATATTTAGCTAAATATAGGTTACATTAAGTCAGTTTTAGGTATTACTCAGCTAGTTTAGAGCATATTTAGCTAGATATGTTATATTCAGTCAGTTTTAGGTATTACTCAGCATATTAAGCTTAGCTAATTATATGTAACATTCGGCTAGTTGTAGGTATTACTCAGCTAGTTTAGAGCATATTTTGCTAGTTATAGGTTAAATTCAGTCAGTTCTAGGTATTACTCAGCTAGTTTAGAGCATATTTAGCTAAATATAAGTTACATTCAGTCAGTTTTAATTATTGCTCAGCTAGTTTAGAGCATATTAAGCTAGTTATAGGTTACATTCAGCAAGTTTTAGGTATTACTCAGCTTGTTAATAGCATATTTAACTAGATATATGTTACATTCAGTCAGTTTTAGGTATTACTCAGCTAGTTCAGAGCATATTTAGCTAGATATAGGTTACATTCAGTCAGTTTTAGGCATTACTCACCTGGTTTAGAGCATATTTAGCTAGATATAGGTTACATTCTGTCAGTTTTAGGTATTTCTCAGGTAGTTTAGAGCGTATTTAGCTAGTTATAGGTTACATTCAGTCAGTTTTAGGTATTTCTCAGCTAGTTTAGAGCATATTTAGCTAGCTTTACGTTACATTCAGTCAGTTGTAGGTATTATTCAGCTACCTACAACTGACTGAATGTAACGTAAAGCTAGTTTAGAGCATATTTAGCTAGATATAGGTTACTTTCAGCTAGTTTTAGGGTTTACTCAGCTAGTTTAGAGCATATTTAGCTAGATATATGTAACATTCGGCTAGTTTTAGGTATAACTCAGCTAGTTTAGAGTATATTTAGCTAGTTATAGGTTACTTTCGGCTTGTTCTAGGTATTACTCAGATAGTTTAGAGCATATTTAGCTAGTTATAGGTTATATTCAGTCAGATTTAGGGTTTTCTCAGCTAGTTTAGAGCATATTTAGCTAGATATAGGTTACAGTCAGTCAGGTTTAGGTATAACTCACCTAGTTTTGAGCATATTTAGCTAGATATATGTTATATTCAGTCAGTTTTAGGTATTACTCAGCTAGTTTAGAGCATATTAACTAGATGTAGGGTACATTCAGTCAGTTTTAGGTATTACTCAGCTAGTTTAGAACATATTTAGCTAGATACAGGTAACATTTGGCTAGTTTTACGTATTACTCAGCTAGTTTAGAGCATATTTATGTTGATATAGGTTACATTCTGTCAGATTTAGGTATTACTCAGGACGTTTAGAGCATATTTTGCTAGATATAGGTTACATTCAGTCAGTTTTAAGTATTACTCAGCTAGTTTAGAGCATATTTAGCCAGTTATAGGTTACATTCAGCTAGTTTTAGTGTTTACTCAGCTTGTTTAGATCATATTTAGCTATTTATAGGTATCGTTCGGCTAGTTTTACGTATTACTCATCGAGTTAATTGCATACTTAGCTAGTTATAGGTTACATTCAGCTAGTTTCAGGGTTTTCTCAGCTAGTGTAAAGCATATTTAGCTAGATATAGGTTACATTCAGTCAGTTTTAGGTATTACTCAGCTAGTTTAGAGCATATTTAGCTAGATATAGGTTACATTCAGTAAGTTTAGGGTATTACTCAGCTAGTTTGGGGCATATTTAGCTAGTTATAGGTAACAATCGGCTAGTTTTAGGTTTTACTCAGCTATTTTGAGCATATTTAGCTAGATATAGGTTACATTCAGCTAGTTTTAGGGTTTACTAAGCTAGTTTAGAGCATATATAGCTTGATATAGGTTACATTCAGTCAGTTTTAGGTATTACGCAGCTAGTTTAGAGCATATTTAGCTGGATATAAGTTACATTCAGTCAGTTTTAGGTATTACTCAGCTAGTTTAGAACATATTTAGCTAGATATAGGTTACATTCAGTCAGTTTTAGGTATTACTCAGCTAGTTTAGAGCATATTTAACTAGATATAGGTAACATTCGGCTAGTTTTAGGTATTACTCAGCTAGTCTAGAATAGATGGATGAAAGGCGGAAACACAAGAATCTAAGAGATGAAAAGGGGAAAGCAGAATACAGACGTTTGAGAAATGAGGTTAACAAGAAGTGCAGGGAAGCGAAAGAAGAATGGTTGAAAGAGAAATGTGCAGGTATAGAAAATTGTCTGAAATTAGGAAAAGTAGACACAGCTTATCAAAGGATTAAGAATACTTTTGGGGAAAAGAAGACTAAGTGCTGTAATATTAAGGACACAAATGGAAAGCCTATAACAGATAGGGAAGAAAAGATCGAGAGATGGAAAGCTTACATGGAGTGCTTGTGTAAGGGAAAGGAGATTGAGAATCATGTAATGGAAAGGGAGGAGGAAATTGATGAGGATGTAAAAGGAGATTTAATATTGAGATCAGAATTTGACACAGCATTAGAGGACTTAAGCCGGAACAAAGCACCAGGCATAGATGATATACCGATTGAGTTGCTACGCTGCATAGGAGATGAAGGTCTGATCAGGTTATTTCACTTGGTGTGTAGGATTTATGAGACAGGTGAGGTACCCCCTGATTTCAAGAAGAATGTAATCATCCCTATACCAAAGAAAGTGGGAGCTGACAGATGTGAAGATTACCGTACAATCAGCTTGATTACTCATGCTTCAAAGATCCTGTCTAGAATAATTTACAAGAGGATTGAAAGCCAGATAGAAACGGAGTTGGGTGAAGACCAGTTTGGTTTCAGGAGAAATGTAGGAACAAGGGAAGCTGTACTAAGTCTTAGGCTGATTTTGGAAGGTAGAATAAGGAAAGATAAGAGAACGTTCATGGCATTTGTAGACTTAGAAAAGGCTTTTGATAACGTTGATTGGACTAAATTGTTTGACATTTTGAAATCTATTGGACTAAAGTAAAGGGATAGGATGGTGATATACAATCTATACAGAAACCAGACAGCAGTCATTCGAGCTGAAAGATATGAGAGAGAAGCTGGTATTCAGAAAGGTGTAAGGCAAGGCTGCAACTTATCACCCATACTTTTCAATCTTTACATTGAACAAGCAATGAAGGAAATTGGAGAAAAATTTAAAGTGGGAGTGAAGATTCAAGGAGAAATAATTTCAACTCTGAGATTTGCTGATGACATCGTCATCTTGGCCGACAAGCCTGAGGATTTGAATGAGTTTTTGAATGGTATGGATTCCGTCTTACGGAAGGAATTCATGATGAAAATTAATAAATGTAAAACAAAAATACTGGAATGCAGCCGAAATAAATCAGAAACCTCTATGGAGATCAAATTGGCAGGTGAAAAGCTGAAGGAAGTAGGAAACTTCTGTTACTTAGGAAGCAGAATAACCAGTGATGGACGAAGCAAAGAGGATATAAAAAGTAGGTTGGCTCAGGCAAGGAAAGCCTTTCTACAAAAAAGGAATCTGTTGACATCGAATATAGATTTAGGTATTAGGAAGTCACTTTTGAAAGCCTTTGTCTGGAGCGTGGCGCTCTATGGAAGTGAAACTTGGACTATTGGTGCAGCAGAAAAGAGGAGAATTGAAGCATTTGAAATGTGGTGTTACAGGAGAATGATGAAGATCAGATGGGTAGTTAGGGTTACAAACGAAGAGGTATTAAGGCGAGTGGGAGAGGAGAGATGTTTCTGGCGACTGCTAATGAAGAGAAGAGATAGGTTGGTAGGACACATACTAAGACACCCAGGAATAGCAAGCTTAGTTATGGAAGGAAGGGTCGAGGACAAGAACTGTAGGGGTAGACCAAGGTTAGAATATGTTAAACAGATAGCCTCTGATGTAGGATGTGGTAGCTATGTAGAGATGAAACGATTGGCTCAGGACAGGGAGGCATGGAGAGCTGCATCAAACCAGTCAAAAGACTGAAGACTCAAACAACAACAACAGCTAGTTTAGAGCATATTTAGCTAGTTATAGGTTACATTCAGCTAGTTTTAGGGTTTTCTCAGCTTGTTTAGATCATATTTAGCTAATTATGGGTATCATTCGGCTAGTTTTAGGTATTATTCAGCGAGCTTCTTGCATATTTAGCTAGATATACGTAACATTCGGCTAGTTTTAGGTTTTACTCTGCTAGTTTAGAGCATATTTAGCTGGATATAGGTTACATTCAGCTAGTTTTAGGGTTTACTAAGCTAGTTTAGAGCATATATAGCTTGATATAGGTTACATTCAGTCAGTTTTAGGTATTACTCAGCTAGTTTAGAGCATATTTATGTAGATATAGGTTACATTCAGTCAGTTTTAGGGATTACTCAGCTAGTTTAGAGCATATTTAGGTAGATATAGGTTACATTCAGTCTGTTTTAGGTATTACTCAGCTAGTTTAGAGCATATTTAGCTAGATATAGGTTACATTCAGTCAGTTTTAGGTATTACTCAGCTAGTTTAGAACATATTTAGCTAGATATAGGATTCATTCAGTCAGTTTTAGGTATTACTCAATCAATCAATCAATGAATATTTATTGTCATTTAACAACTTATCGTTTTATTAGACTACGTCACATTGTTAAAAATACATTTTCAATTTACAATAAAATCACAAAGTTATGTATAATATATTACAAGTATTATTACCAGCTTACTGAATTCTATAAAATAAAATAAGAATAAAATAACACGAATACAGTAAGAAGAATTTGATCTTCTATAGTCCATCTGGGTAGAGTGTAATTTTCTCTTCAAATTCGACCAAAGTGTAAATACTGCTGTTAAATGAGCCATCGCTTAATGGATGCTTTGAAAATGTTTATTGACTCCTGCTGTAGTTGTGTTGGTAGTTTATTGAAGATTTTAATTCCATAGTATTTGTAGTGGTGTTGTGTTTTCTTTAACCTGACATGAGGTGTATCTAGCTGGTTTCTTATTCTTGTGGTGTGTGAATGCACATCCCTTCGATTTTTATATACACTTAGATTTTGTTTAATATACACTAAGCTTTGGAATATGTATATTGATGTAAGAGTCATAATTCCAAGTTCTTGGAAGTGATTTCTGCAGGATTCTGTACTAGGCTTGCCTTGTAGACATCTTATTGCCTTCTTCTTCCATCTGAAAACATCTTGTGCCCCTGTTGAGTTTCCCCACAACATTATACCATAAGTTAAATGTGAATGGAAAAATGCATAGTATGCGAGAATCATCTGATTAGCACTAACTGAATGTTTGAGTCTTCGCAATAAAAATAAGACTCGTGCTAATTTTGTACATAATTTTTGTGTGTGAATGTGCCAGTTATTTAGAGTCTAAATGGATTCCCAACAACTTAACAGAGCTGCATTCATGACTACTTGAAGCCAATTTGACTAAGTGAAAATAGATTTCTTCTGTTTTGTTACTGTTTAGAAATAGTTTGTTTACCTTTAGCCAAGAAGTTGATTCACCTAATAATTTGTTTCTTTTCTCTTCAAGGCAAGTTAGATCTCTATCACTTGTTATTACAGTGATGTCATCAGCATACAGTATTGACT
Source organism: Meconema thalassinum (assembly GCA_946902985.2). Classification (NCBI taxonomy): domain Eukaryota; kingdom Metazoa; phylum Arthropoda; class Insecta; order Orthoptera; family Tettigoniidae; genus Meconema; species Meconema thalassinum. Next base: position 63,565 of record CAMPQE020000223.1, read on the forward strand.
TGGCATTTATATTACTAACAATGTCGTTTATATAGACCAGGAAGAAAAAGGCTCCAATGACTGAACCTTGGGCTACACCTGTATTTACAATGAGCGGAGCAGATTTTTGGTTGTCTATTACAACTATTTGCCTTCTCTTGTGGAGATAGGAGGTAATTAATGATAATTCACAATCTTTGACTCCATAATAGTGAAGTTTTTGTATTAATATAATATGATCCACAGAATCGAAAGCTTTACTTAGGTCTAAGAGTGTGACAGATGTAATAAGTTGAGATTCAAATCCAGCAATCACTTCATCAACAACAGCTTCAACAGCTTGAACCGTTGACTTACCAGTTCTGAAACCAAATTGGGTTCTATTAAACAACTTGTGCTCCTCAAAGAATGCTGATAATTGTTCTTTCATACACTGTTCTATTATTTTGGAAATAATTGGGACAATTGAGATTGGCCTATAGTTACTGGGGTCCATCATATCTCCTTTTTTATGGACTGGAATTGTGATGGTGATTTTCAGACACTCAGGAAAAACTCCAGTAGTAAATATAACGTTTATTAGATAAGTTAAAGGTAATACTATGATGTCTATTATTTGTTTTAGAATAAAATTCGACATTCCATAAAAATCCTCACATTTTGAATTGTTTAGTTCTGAAACTATTTTTAGAACCTTCTCATATGTTATTTGTCTCCATCTGAAGGATGGTGTGGGATTTTCATCTACCTTATGGTTTTCCAATTTCTCCATAAACTTTGTATGATGATTTTCATATTCCAAACTTTTGACCATATTTTCAACAGAATTTATAAAATATTCATTTAACACATTTGGCGTTATTGGTGTAGAGTCCTTACTTTTATTCTTACCCAGTTCCTTGTTCATGATTAACCAAGCAGCTTTACATTTATTCTTTGCATTATTAATGAACTCATCATTCGCTCTCTTTTTTGCTGCTTTAATTTCCCCCCGATATAATTTTTTTATGTGATTATAGTTTTCTATATCCTGTGGGTCTCCTTTCTTTGCTTTAGTGTAATACATGATCTTTAGCTTCCTAATAACATCAAGGTAAGGCGTATACCATTTGGTATTATTTTTACTTTGTTTTTGATCTGGAGTGTTAATTATTTTTTTCTTAATTGGGCAGCATTTATTTAAGGAAGTGTGTATTATATTCATAAACTTATCAGCTGCTATAGAAACATTGTTATAGCTCACAATTATGTGTTCAAATTCCTGCTGGTCAACTCGTGCCTTAATCTGAGAAAGTTATTGTCGCTCAACATCCTAATATACTTGACTTGCCTATTTTCTGGGAAGTGTCCTGTATCAATTTGAAATGTTAGCCAGAGGCCACTATGGTCAGACAAGAGAGGTTTTGTAACACCAAAATTATAACCATTTGTTGGCACATTAGTAATAATGTTATCTATTTAGATCATATTTAGCTAGATATAGGTAACATTCGGCTAGTTTTAGGTATTACTCAGCTAGTTTAGAGCATATTTAGCAAGATATAGGTAACAGTCGGCTAGTTTTAGGTATTACTCAGCTAGTTTAGAGCATATTTAGCTAGTTATAGGTTACATTCAGCTAGTTGTAGGGTTTACTCAGCTTGTTTAGATCATATTTAGCTATTTATAGATATCATTCGGCTAGTTTTAGGTATTACTCAGCGAGCTTATTACATATTTCGCTGGATATAGGTAACATTCGGCTAGTTTTAGGTATTACTCAGCTAGTTTAGAGCATATTTAACTAAATATAGGTTACATTCAGTCAGTTTTAGGTATTACTCAGCTAGTTTAGTGCATATTTCGCTTGATATAGGTTACATTCAGACAGTTTTAGGTATTACTCAGCTAGTTTAGAGCATATTTAGCTAGTTATAGGTTACATTCAGCTAGTTTTAGGGTTAACTCAGCTAGTTTAGAGCATATTTTTCTCAGCTAGTTGTTGTTTGAGTCTTCAGTCTTTTGACTGGTTTGATGCAGCTCTCCATGCCTCCCTGTCCTGAGCCAATCGTTTCATCTCTACATAGCTCCGACACCCCACATCGGAGGCAATCTGTTTAACATATTCTAACCTTGGTCTACCCCTACAGTTTTTTGTCCTCGACCCTTCCTTCCATAACTAAGCTTGCTATTCCTGGGTGTCTTAGTATGTGTCCTACCAACCTATCTCTTCTCTTCATTAGCAGTCGCCAGAAACATCTCTCCTCTCCCACTCGTCTTAATACCCCTTTGCTTGTAACCCTATCTACCCATCTGATCTTCATCATTCTCCTGTAACACCACATTTCAAATGCTTCAATTCTCCTCTTTTCTGCTGCACCAATAGTCCAAGTTTCACTTCCATAGAGCGCCACGCTCCAGACAAAGGCTTTCAAAAATGACTTCCTAATACCTAAATCTATATTCGATGTCAGCAGATTCCTTTTTTGTAGAAATGCTTTCTTTGCCTGAGCCAACCTACTTTTAATATCCTCTTTGCTTCGTCCATCACTGGTTATTCTGCTTCCTAAGTAACAGAAGTCTCCTACTTCCTTCAGCTTTTCAGCTGCCAATTTGATCTCCATAGAGGTTTCTGATTTATTTCGGCTGCATTCCAGTATTTTTGTTTTACATTTATTTATTTTCATCATGAATTCTTTCCGTAAGACGGAGTCCATACCATTCAAAAACTCATTCAAATCCTCAGGCTTGTCGGCCAAGATGACGATGTCATCAGCAAATCTCAGAGTTGAAATTATTTCTCCTTGAATCTTCACTCCCACTTTAAATTTTTCTCTAATTTCCTTCATTGCTTGTTCAATGTAAAGATTGAAAAGTATGGGTGATAAGTTGCAGCCTTGCCTTACACCTTTCTGAATACCAGCTTCTCTGTCATGTCCTTCAACTCGAATGACTGCTGTCTGGTTTCTGTACAGATTGTATATCACCCTCCTATCCCTTTACTTTATTCCAATTGATTTCAAAATGTCAAACAATTTAGTCCAATCAACGTTATCAAAAGCCTTTTCTAAGTCTACAAAAGCCATGAACGTTCTCTTATCTTTCCTTATTCTACCTTCTAAAATCAGCCTAAGACTTAGTACAGCTTCCCTTGTTCCTACATTTCTCCTGAAACCAAACTGGTCTTCACCCAACTCCGTTTCTATCTGGCTTTCAATCCTCTTGTAAATTATTCTAGACAGGATCTTTGAAGCATGAGTAATCAAGCTGATTGTACGGTAATCTTCACATCTGTCAGCTCCCACTTTCTTTGGTATAGGGATGATTACATTCTTCTTGAAATCAGGGGGTACCTCACCTGTCTCATAAATCCTACACACCAAGTGAAATAACCTGATCAGACCTTCATCTCCTATGCAGCGTAGCAACTCAATCGGTATATCATCTATGCCTGGTGCTTTGTTCCTGCTTAAGTCTTCCAAAGCTCTATCAAATTCTGATCTCAATATTAAATCTCCTTTCGCATCCTCATCAATTTCCTCCTCCCTTTCTATTACATGATTCTCAATCTCCTTTCCCTTATACAAACTCTCTATGTAAGCTTTCCATCTCTCAACCTTTTCTTCCCTATCTGTTAGAGGCTTTCCATTTGTGTCCTTAATATTACAGCACTTAGTCTTCTTTTCCCCAAAAGTATTCTTAATCCTTCGATAAGCTGTGTCTACTTTTCCTAATTTCAGACAATTTTCTATACCAGCACATTTCTCTTTCAACCATTCTTCTTTCGCTTCCTTGCACTTCTTGTTAACCTCATTTCTCAGACGTCTGTATTCTGCTTTCCCCTTTTCATCTCTTAGATTCTTGTGTTTCCGCCTTTCATCCATCAATTCTAGTATATCCTGAGTGATCCACGGTTTTCTACCTATTCTTTCTTTCCTACCAATGTTTTCTTCTGCGGATTTTGTTATTTCATTCTTCAAAAGTGCCCATTCGTCTGCAATTGAAGTTTGTTTAGGGTTTTTCATTAGTCCTTCCTTTATACTCTTCTTGAATCTTTCGTTTACATCCTTCTCTTTCAGTCTGTCTATTGCCCACCTTTTTGGCTTTTGACTTTTCTTCAGTTTCTTCAACTTATATCTGCATTTCATTACAACCAGATTGTGATCAGAGTTTATGTCAGCACCAGGATATGTTTTACAATCCAAAATCTGGTTTCGAAACCTCTGCTTGACCATAATGAAGTCGATTTGGTAACGCCCTGTATCTCCTGGTCTCATCCATGTGTATATTCTTCTATTGTGGTTATTGAATAAGGTGTTAGCTATGACCAATTCATGCTCGGTGCAGAATTCTACCAGCCTGCTTCCTCGATCATTCCTTTCTCCTAATCCGAAATCTCCTACTATCTTCCCTTCTCTCCCTTTTCCTACCACAGCATTCCAATCTCCCATTACTATAACATTTTCATCACCCTTGATACACCTCAGAATTTCGTCCATTTCTTCGTAGACCTTTTCAACATCCTCATCATCAGCTTGACTGGTAGGCATATAGACTTGTACCACTGTAGTGCAGGTAGGTTTTGTATTGATTTTTGCTACAATAATCCGTTCACTATATTGCTCATAATATTCCACCCGCTGTCCAAGTTTCCTACTCAATATGAGACCAACCCCTGCTTGGCCATTGTTTGATTTAGTGCTAATGACCCTATAGTCTCCTGACCAAAAGTCCTGTTCTTCCTGCCAGCGCATTTCACTAATCCCAACCAAATCCAACCTCAACCTATCCATTTCCCTTTCTAAGTTTTCTAACCTTCCACTTCCTAGCAGACTTCTAACATTCCACGCTCCGATCCGTAGAATGTCAGATTTCCTCTTTGTCACTTCTGTGATGTTAACCCCCTCTCGAGTAGTCCCCACCCGGAGATCCGAACGGGGGACTAGTTTACCTCCGGATTGAAATTTTACAAGGGAGGAGGCCATCATCACATGTAATTATGCATAGAGAGGTGCATATCCTCGGGAATAGCATACGGCTGTAGTTTCCCGTTGCTTTCAGCCGTGCAGCAGGACGCAGTGTAGCCATTATTGGCTTATATTATCAATATCTTAACCGTCTATAAGACTAGTAAAGAATTGATTTATTCTGAAAGGCTGCTACTCCCTTTCAGAATAAGTAAAGAGCAATTCTACTAACAAAAATACTAACCTTCTACCGTACTAACAATTAAATACCAAAACTCTACTAACAAAAAACTTAAGTTCCACCAACAACAAATACTACCATTAAAACAGTCTGTCACCAGACACACTCACATGCAATCACACATCACAGTCTACTGAAACAATGAACTATAACTAATAAACAATGCAACTGCTACCAGACACACTCACATGCAATCACACATCACAGTCTACTGAAACAATGAACTATAACTAATAAACAATGCAACTGCTACCAGACACACTCACACACCACAGTCTAATAGAACAATGACATATATCTAATAGACAAACTAACTACCTACTTACAACTACAACTAACTACATACATTTACATCCCTAAAAATTATTATATCGAAATTTACTTTGCTCATGTTTATTCAGTATCAATTCTAATTTATCTATAAATAAACGAAAATTTCCTGACGGAGGACGGTATACGCATACAATTATTAACTTAAACTGCTGTATTTTTACGGCAGAGAATTCAAAATCCTGTTCCATAATTAGATAATCATAAGCTGTTATCTGTTCATGATCTAAATTATTTCTTAAGAAGATGCAAATACCACCATGGCTAATATTAGATCTAGAGTATTTACTACCTAGTATAAACCCTGGGAATTGAATTAGTTCGAGTTGTTCCTCTTTCAGCCATGTTCTGAAATACATAGTGCTGAGATGTCTTTAAGTTCATTTTTAAGCATTAGATTTATGTAATCAATTTTATTATAAAGAGACTGCACATTCTGGTGGTAAATTTTAAATTTGTTACTTTTGCAAGCTTGTGTTGGTGATTTATTTACATTATCATTATTATCTGAATTGTTAATATTATTGTTGCTAGACATATCCGAAATACCATTGTTGCTCTCAGTTAAATTTGACATCAAAAGATCTGAATGCCAAACCTCACGTTTGGCTTCTTTTAACAGTTTCTCAGCTTCCACTCTAAAGATATTACTGTTGAACTATTCTTGCCCTTTGAATTTACAATTTTGCAGATTTCATCACTAAGATATTCTTTTCCTAACCTATTTAAGTGTAGGCCATGCCGAGTGTGGAACTTCCTGTCTAATTTACTTACATCTACAATTTGGACATTTGGAAAACTCTTACAAATTTTATGAAATTTTCCATTTGTAGCCTCTATTTCTACATTTACACTTGATTTGGGAATTAAGTCGTATCTCTGCGGAATGATTACAATAATGACATTTGTGTTATGTGTGGATGGCAATGTACCCTTTAAATCTTTGATACATTTTTACTCTCGTTTTTATAGACGTCGTTTACTCCAGCGATGATTACTGCATAGTCCTTTGAAGTAAGGAACGCACACTCTCCTACCATCCCGTTCGTGACCGCAGAAATTGGAGCTCCTGGTTTTACTGTCGAAGTGACCTCCATTTCTCCCCTTCTCTCCAATACGCTTGCTGCTACATCTCGCCTGTGACTATCCGCAAATGTCCGCATCTTCCTGGATTTTCTCTTTATCACCTTCTTTTCTTCTTGAAGAAAGTCATCATTTACTTCGACGAGCACTCCAAATGAATTTGAGACGGGCATTTCAGTTACATGTACGGGTACTCCATTTATAGGCCTAGGCATATTCAATCTTACCTTACCAGCAACCACTGTCGACCAAGTTTCCTTATTTTCCTCTCTGTTTCCTTTTAATTTATTCATCTCTTCCATTAACTTAGCAATATCTTCCTTTAGCAGCTTTATAATTTCATCTTTTGAGGACAGTTCGTTTCTCAGGTTATGACATTCGCATGACGGTACCGGTAGGCCTACATTACGACAATCGGTTTCACTTTTCTCCTCACTCAATTTTACCTGTGATCTTGTGATGATTTTATTTGCATTTTTTACTTTCATTTTGCACGACGAGCATAAATCCGTAACGGTTACACTACCTGACGAGACACTAACACTGTTTACTGCCGACATATTAGAGATCTAAGTTAGCCTTGATGTTTACAGCAAATTACACTAAATTTATTTTAATTATTACTACCTAAATAAATTAATCTAATTACCTACCAATAAAGAAGAATGTACGGTGGGCAGTCACCTGAAAGATACCCTAGATGAGTCGGAACATGGGCGACTCGGAAAGGAAACTTACTGAAGAAGAGGACCAAGAAATGATTGACTGAAGTGGTCCAATGAGGCCGTAAAAGAAGAAGAAGAAGAAGAAGAAGAAGAAAGAAGAATGTGAAATACGTATATCTTCCAATCGGATGAAAACTCGTAAAAGCACCACTGCTCTACTTGGTTCAAACAGTGACTGAAGAAGTCACCGAATCTTTGGATACACGTTCCCACAACTTAGTTTAAAATTATTAAATGATCAATAAGAATTTCTAAACACTATCAATATTCCGTATTTCACTTGACCGAAGGAAAATAACTTTATAGATTTTAAACCTCTGTTATAATATTTTACCACTTTTATCAAATATTTACACTAGCCTAGCTGCTATTTCACTACACTTTCACAGTGACGCCATCTTGCCGCAGCAGTACCTGTGCATGAAAATGCAAGGTAGAGGTCATGGTCTACATCTCGGTATTTGTCTGGGGATAGTGGTGGGAACCACACACAAAAAAACTTTTAAACTGGCAAACATGAAAGGAGAATATTAGGGAAATTGGGGTAAATCTAGTAAATTTTAAGGAACTTGAGTAATTATTGTGGATTTGAGTGAATACAGTATACTGGATTTTAGGTGCATTTACGGGGATTATGGTAAATCTAGGGAAGTTTAGGCAATATGGGGAAAATCTGGAGTATTTCAGGGACATTTAGGGGAGTAATGGGGAATTTTAGGAAACCTCTCAGGCACCGTGTGACGGGGCTTAGTAATGAGTCACCGCCCACTGACTAGCATTTACCGATTACACAACAGTGTTTTGGTAAGCTCTACATAGGTCATAGTAATTACATTATAGACACTTAGTGTTCTAATACCGTCCATTTTGCAAGAGAACGAAAGTTAACCAAGAAAGGTCGACAAGAGAGGATCCTGGCACAATTCTCAAGTTTGTTAAGCGGATCCCTCAATGGAATGTAGACAGCACTTTCCTTCCAGCAACCCTGAAATGAGCCTACCCCCAACTCGTTACGGAACTTACACTTCGCTATTACAAAACAAGACTGGACAAAGCAAGAAGATCCGCACTGAAGATACTTACCCCCATCGGGACTACATTACAAACATATGTACGAACAGTTAATTCAAACGTATTCAATTTACTGTAAGGATAAATCAGAAAACAAAGACGCACGCGAAAAACGGAAGTGAAGGTACCGCTCACAAAGGTCTGAAGAAGAGACTCAAGAAGTAAACCAACAAACCCAAGGGAAGGAAACAAAAGAAGTGAAAGACATGTTTTCTGAAATCCTAACAGAGCTTCAAAACGTAAAGAAACAAAATGAAAACTTTCGAAAGAAAACAAGAGAGGAAATAAATAGCATCAAACAAGAACTGAGGACAACAGAAGACAATTCACGTAAAATAAACGACGCCCTTGAACGGAAAATAGAAAATGTGGACAACAGAACACAAGAAAAACTAGACACACTATCCGAGAAAATACATGCCCTAGAAATACAAGAGGAGCAGAAAGAACAACATTGTCATTAAAAGTAAAGAGCTACTACATGAAAACCCAACAAACAGTGGCAAATTCAAGTATTACAGATTGGGAGAGACAGGGATAGTGAGAAACAAACACAAGCTATGTAGACGACCTCAACAAGAACGAAATAGCAGTACAAGCTAAACTAAGCCAGGGAGGAGAGGAGCAAAGGTAACAGCGAGGTGAATGTGATCCTCCTAAACGGTCAATGGATTAATTGGGATCAAGCAACTGGCGGTAACCAAGAAAGAACTAATACTTGCCACACTCAACGTAAGGTCTCTGAGAACTGAAGGCAAGGAACTTGAACTGGAAAATGCTCTCTTAAACATGAAGTACGACATACTAGGACTGAGTGAAATAAGACAACTCGGCGAAGGAATCCGACATCTTCAGCTACATCGGTGAAGCCAAAGGCCAAAAAGGAGTGGGCTTTACGATCAAGAAGTACCTAGAAACAACATTCAGGGAATTCGGGGAATCTCAGAGATAATTGCGCTACTCTCCTTAGATCTAGAAGGGAATACCATCGTAATTGTACAAATCTATGCCCCCACAGAGTAGGTATTTCTCAGCTAGTTTAGAGCATATTTAGCTAGATATAGGTTACTTTCAGCTAGTTTTAGGGTTTACTCAGCTGGTTTAGAGCGTATTTAGCTAGTTATAGGTTACATTCAATCAGTGTTAGGTATTATTCAGCAAGTTTAGAGCATATTTAGCTAGTTAAGTTACATTCTGTCAGTTTTAGGTACTTCTCACCTAGTTTAGAGCATATTTAGCTAGATAAAGGTTACATTAAGCTAGTTCTAGGGTTAACTCAGCTAATTTAAAGCATATTTTTCTCAGCTAGTATAGAGCGTATTTAGCTAGTTATAGGTTACATTCAATCAGTTTTAGGTATTATTCTGCAAGTTTAGAGCATATTTAGCTAGTTAAGTTACATTCTGTCAGATTTAGGTACTTCTCAGCTAGTTTAGAGCATATTTAGCTAGATATAGGTTACATTAAGCTAGTTCTAGGGTTAACTCTGCTACTTTAAAGCATATTTAGCTAGATATAGGTTACATTCAGCCAGTTTTAGGTATTTCTCAGCTAGTTTAGAGCGTATTTAGATAGATATAGGTTACATTCTGTCTCTTTTAGGTATTTCTCAGCTAGTTTAGAGCATATTTAGCTAGATATAGGTTACGTTCAGCTAGTTTTAGGGTTTACTCAGCTGGTTTAGAGCATATTTAGCTAGATATATGTAACATTCGGCTAGTTTTAGGTATTACTCAGCTAGTTTAGAGTATATTTAGCTAGATATAGGTTACATTCGGCTTGTTCTAGGTATTACTCAGATAGTTTAGAGCATATTTAGCTAGTTATAGGTTATATTCTGTCAGTTTTAGGGTTTACTCAGCTAGTTTAGAGCATATTTAGCTAGATATAGGTTACATTCAGTCAGTTTTAGGTATAACTCAGCTAGTTTAGAGCATATTTTGCTAGATAAATGATATATTCAGTCAGTTTTAGGTATTACTCAGCTAGTTTAGAGCATATTAACTAGATATAGGTTACATTCAGTCCGTTATAGATATTACTCAGCTAGTTTAGAACATATTTAGCTAGATATAGGTAACATTCGGCTAGTTTTACGTATTACTCAGCTAGTTTAGAGCATATTTATGTTGATATAGGTTACATTCAGTCAGATTAAGGTATTACTCAGCTAGTTTAGAGCATATTTAGCCAGTTATAGGTTACATTCAGCTAGTTTTAGGGGTTACTCAGCTTGTTAGGATCATACTTAGCTATTTAGAGGTATCATTCGGCTAGTTTTACGTATTACTCATCGAGTTAATTGCATACTTAGCTAGTTATAGGTTACATTCAGCTAGTTTCAGGGTTTACTCAGCTAGTTTAAAGCATATTTAGCTAGATATAGGTTACACTCAGTCAGTTTTAGGTATTGCTCAGCCAGTATAGAGCATATTTAGCTAGCTATAGGTTACATTCTGTCAGTTTTATTTATTACTCAGCTAGTTTAGAGCATATTTAGCTAGTTATAGGTAACAATCGGCTAGTTTTAGGTTTTACTCAGCTATTTGTGAGCATATTTATCTAGATATAGGTTAAATTCAGCTAGTTTTAGGGTTTACAAAGCTAGTCTAGAGCATATATAGCTTGATATAGGTTACATTCAGTCAGTTTTAGGTATTACTCAGCTAGTTTAGAGCATATTTAGCAAGATATAGGTTACATTCAGCTAGTTTCAGGGTTTACTCGGCTAGTTTAAAGCATATTTAGCTAGATATAGGTTACATTCCGTCAGTTTTAGGAATTACTCAGCTAGTTTAGAGCATATTTAGCTAGCTATAGGTTACATTCTGTCAGTTTTAGGTATTACTCAGCTGGATTAGAGCATATTTAGCTAGTTATAGGTAACAATCGGCTAGTTTTAGGTTTTACTCAGCTATTTGTGAGCATATTTATCTTGATATAGGTTACATTCAGCTAGTTTTAGGGATTACTAAGCTAGTTTAGAGCATATATAGCTTGATATAGGTTACATTCAGTCAGTTTTAAGTATTACTCAGCTAGTTTAGAGCATATTTAGCTAGATATAGGTTACATTCAGTCAGTTTTAGGTATTACTCAGCTAGTTTAAAACATATTTAGCTAGATATAAGTTACATTCAGTCAGTTTTAGGTATTACTCAGCTAGTTTAGAGCATATTTAACTAGATATAGGTAACATTCGGCTAGTTTTAGGTATTACTCAGCTAGTTTAGAGCATATTTAGCTAGATATAGGTAACATTCGGCTAGTTTTAGGTGTTACTCAGCTAGTTTAGAGCATATTTAGCTAGTTATAGGTTACATTCAGCTAGTTTTAGGGTTTACTCAGCTTGTTTAGATCATATTTAGCTATTTATAGGTATCATTCGGGTAGTTTTAGGTATTACTCAGCGAGCTTATTGCATATTTAGCTAGATATTTGTAACATTCGGCTAGTTTTAGGTTTTACTCTGCTAGTTTAGAGCATATTTAGCTAGATATAGGTTACATTCAGCTAGTTTTAGGGTTTACTAAGCTAGTTAAGAGCATATATAGCTTGATATAGGTTACATTCAGTCAGTTTTAGGTATTACTCAGCTAGTTTAGAGCATATTGAGCTAGATATAGGTTACATTCAGTCAGTTTTAGGTATTACTCAGCTAGTTTAGAGCATATTTCCCAATATATAGGTTACATTCTGTCAGTTTTAGGTATTACTCAGCTAGTTTAGAGCATATTTAGCTAGTTTTAGGTAACATTCGGCTAGTTTTAGGTTTACACAGCTAGTTTTGAGCATATCTAGCTAGATAGAGCTTACATTCGTCTAGTTCTAGGGTTTATACAGCTAGTTTAGGACATATTTAGCTAGAAATAGGAAACTTTCGGCTAGTTTTAGGTATTACTCAGATGGTTTAGAGCATATTTAGCTAATTATAGGTAACATTCGGCTAGTTGTAGGTATTACTCAGCTAGTTTAGAGCATATTTTGCTAGTTATTGGTTACATTCAGTCAGTTTTAGGGTTTACTCAGCTATTTTTGAGCATATTTAGCTAGATATAGGTTACATTCAGTCAGTTTTAAGTATTATTCAGCTAGTTAAGGGCATATTTAGCTAGTTATAGGTTAAATTCAGTCAGTTCTAGGTATTACTCAGCTAGTTTAGAGCATATTTGCTAGATATAGGTTACATTCTGTCAGTTTAAGGTACTTCTCAGCTAGTTTAGAGCATATTTAGCTAGTTATAGGTTACATTAAGCTAGTTCTAGGGTTAACTCTGCTACTTTAAAGCATATTTAGCTAGATATAGGTTACATTCAGCCAGTTTTAGGTATTTCTCAGCTAGTTTAGAGCGTATTTAGATAGATATAGGTTACATTCTGTCTGTTTTAGGTATTTCTCAGCTAGTTTAGAGCATATTTAACTAGATATAGGTTACTTTCAGCTAGTTTTAGGGTTTACTCAGCTGGTTTAGAGCATATTTAGCTAGATATATGTAACATTCGTCTAGTTTTAGGTATTACTCAGCTAGTTTAGAGTATATTTAGCTAGATATAGGTTACATACGGCTTGTTCTAGGTATTACTCAGATAGTTTAGAGCATATTTAGCTAGTTATAGGTTATGTTCTGTCAGTTTTAGGGTTTACTCAGCTAGTTTAGAGCATATTTAGCTAGATATAGGTTACATTCAGTCAGTTTTAGGTATAACTCAGCTAGTTTAGAGCATATTTTGCTAGATAAATGTTATATTCAGTCAGTTTTAGGTATTACTCAGCTAGTTTAGAGCATATTAACTAGATATAGGTTACATTCAGTCCGTTTTAGATATTACTCAGCTAGTTTAGAACATATTTAGCTAGATATAGGTAACATTCGGCTAGTTTTACGTATTACTCAGCTAGTTTAGAGCATATTTATGTTGATATAGGTTACATTCAGTCAGATTAAGGTATTACTCAGCTAGTTTAGAGCATATTTAGCTAGATATAGGTTACATTCAGTCAGTTTTAGGTATTACTCAGCTAGTTTAGAGCATATTTAGCCAGTTATAGGTTACATTCAGCTAGTTTTAGGGGTTACTCAGCTTGTTAGGATCATACTTAGCTATTTAGAGGTATCATTCGGCCAGTTTTACGTATTACTCATCGAGTTAATTGCATACTTAGCTAGTTATAGGTTACATTCGGCTAGTTTCAGGGTTTACTCAGCTAGTTTAAAGCATATTCAGCTAGATATAGGTTACATTCAGTCAGTTTTAGGTATTACTCAGCCAGTTTAGAGCATATTTATCTAGCTATAGGTTACATTCTGTCAGTTTTAGGTATTACTCAGCTAGTTTAGAGCATATTTAGCTAGTTATAGGTAACAATCGGCTAGTTTTAGGTTTTACTCAGCTATTTGTGAGCATATTGATCTAGATATAGGTTACATTCAGCTAGTTTTAGGGATTACTAAGCTAGTTTAGAGCATATATAGCTTGATATAGGTTACATTCAGTCAGTTTTAGGTATTACTCTTGAATTTTGGGCTTATGCCGTGTTTTATTATATTGCAATTCGACGCGTTTCGAAAGAAACCATGTCTTTCATCGTCAGGAATAATCTGGAATACGACAATGTTGCTAAGAGAAAGCAACGAAGAACATATAGAAGGTGCCCAAAGATGGACGCCATTATAGCCCCATGTTAGGGACAACGGAAAGCAGCAGTGAATTACTTTCTCAGGGTTCTGATAATAGGTAGCCAGGATTCACTGAGATTGTAGCCGGTGTCGCGGTTGAAATTATCTGGGTGTTTACGTATTTCAACCGCCTCCCTGATGATTCTGGGACGATATTGCTTTATACGGGCAAGAACATCCACCCCTTGGAACATGACATCATGGCCAGGTGTTAAAGCATGATCGGCAACAGCTGATTTATCAGGTTGAATGAGCCTGATACATCTATTATGTTCCTTAATGCGAGTGCATATTGTTCTCGAAGTCTGCCCGATGTAAACCTTGCCACAAGTACAGGGAACTCTGTAGATACCCGGTTGTTGCAATTTAGGCAAACTGTCCTTAGTTGGTCGCAGGAGTTGCCTAATCTTAACAGAAGTTCCAAATACAGTCCGTATGTTGTATCGACGTAGGATTTTAGCAATACGATCCGTTGTGTTATGTATGTACGGAAGGTAAGCAGTTCCTCTTACATCTCTTTTCTCAACTGACGTCCTATTATTATTTGTTGGTTTCAGAACCGTAGAAATCAATCCATCTTTGGGCACCTTCTATATGTTCTTCGTTGCTTTCTCTTAGCAACATTGTCGTATTCCAGATTATTCCTGACGATGAAAGACATGGTTTCTTTCGAAACGCGTCGAATTGCAATATAATAAAACACGGCATAAGCCCAAAATTCAACATTATGAATAATTACACGGGCCGTGAAAGTCTAAATGACAATATTAGCTAAATATGCTCTAAACTAGCTGAGTAATACCTAAAACTGACTGAATGTAACCTACATCTAGCTAAATATGCTCTAAACCAGTTGAGTAATACCTAAACGGACGGAGTGTAACCTATACCTAGCTAAATATGCTCTAAACTAGCTGAGTAATACCTAAAACTGACTGAATGTAACCTAGGGTAAACTACATAGTGATTGGCCACTTAAGGTTTGTTTGATATTGCACACAAAGAAAGTAAACGAGATATATAGTTTAATTTTTTTATTGAGTATTATTAACATCTATGTAGTGTCTGCTAACGTGCAGTACAATTTCAACTTGATCAGATAATAATATAATTCCCAAATTTCAATAAGTTTAGAAAGATGCCAAAAGTTACAGTTATTGGCCACTTTTGACAGTTATTGGCCGGTATAATTTCAGTGATTGGCCACTTATTCCTAAATTAAGGCAATTAGCCTAATTGCCACAATTCCGAACTGATTGAATTACAGAAGTATTTCCTTCTACGTACTGATGCAAAAAAATATTCATTTCCGTCCATAGTGTTGATATCACTCGCCTTTAAAATAGGTGGTCTAAATTAGTTGATGTTTCGTGCTGTAGTCATCAAATACGATTCCATTTTTATTTAGTTAATTTACACAGTTCATAGAGAACATCATCTGTTGACACTTAGCAGTTAAGGGAACTGTCAAAATCGTCCTCTTTGTTGCAATCGTGACGAAGAAAATCCTCTTCATCTCTTTCAGGAATGTGAATCTGGTGGTATTTTGGTATGCACTTTCTGTGATACGTTTTGCGACAATAATCGCAAACAACACTGTCGTGAAGAACTATTCTTCGCTTGCAGATGCAACATTTGACACATGCTTTCATTGGAGTGCTTTGTAAAAAGAGTCTTCTCTTTGCGTGGTCGTAATTTAAATGTGTCGGTGAATTGTCTTGGTGTGGAAAAACTTTACCTGAGGTTTCGTTTGTTTCAAACACGGAAGACCCTGATGGAAGGTTATTTGACTTCTCTGTGTATTTACCTCTAAAGACTGCCCTTCTGTAGGTGAATATTCCTTCCCTATTGCTGGTTCGCTACGTCTTGATGCTTCAGCTGTAGGTCTACGTGATTTCTTTGCTTTGCTGGGCATGCAGTTCTTCTCTTCCCGTTTTCGTTTCCTTTCTTCTTTATCTTGTTGGGCTTTCTTTTTCGCCTCTTGTTTGTTTTTATACAAGAGTTTGTATTTTTGGGATGTAATTGCAAATGGAAATCTCTCTGACACGCGCTTGCCTTTCCTTTTAAGAGTTTCAGGCCAAACTAAAAATTCACCCATGTGATCATTTTTAGCCACTCTTACGACCGATGATTTATTGGATTCTTGCAAAACACTTCCCTGGATAGGATTGTTGGAGATGTTGGGGTTACGTTCTAATTGATATTCATCATTTACGTGTGAGGTGGTGTTACTCGAAGTTGTAGGTAGATTAACTGCTATGTTTGCAGGAATTTCCTCTGATGTCTGAGAATCAGCTTGTACTGATTCAGACCTACCATCCGATTCCCCATTTTTGGCTTGAAACTTTCTCCATGTACGGTAAAGAATGATTAACTCCTCATTATTTGTCTCCTGACCCATAATATCCTGAATTGTTTCAAACTCATTAATCTTTTCTGCTCCAACAACTTCACAGAATTCTTTGTAACTTATAGATGTGGTATCTAGTTGTAAAAAAGGCAGTAGGCCTATTGCTTCTCTCTCAGTTCTTGATGACCGTAGGCATTTGGTATAATCCACAGTGTCGGGGTCAAAAGGGTACAACCCACATACATGAAATCCATGGTGGCGCAGTGGTCAAGCTGTTGGCCTCTCACCACGGCAGACCGGGTTCGATCCCGGTCAATGCATGTGAGATTTTCAAAGCGAAATGCCACGTCCTGTGGTTCGGATTCCACGTAAAACGGAGGTCCCTTGGCTTATGATCTCGCAATTACTGGTCACGTAAAATTACAATCTTCTTCCCTTCTTCATTTGACAGAACTGTAGAGGGACCAAATGTATCTTTATGGCCTGGATTTTTTATTCTGAACTGGAGACTAGATCTCGGTACACCAAACATTGTAGCCACAGCACGTACAGAAGCATTATTTGACTGAACGTAAGCCAGTGCTCTCTCCATTGCCTCTGCACTATAAGCCTGCTTGGGGGCCTTGGGCATGATGGATAGGCCCTATTTAAATGTCTGCACCTGTGTTAACATTTGGACACAGTTATTAGCCACTACAAATGACAGTGATTGGCCGCCTGGCCAATAACTATTTTTCCACAATTATTCACACACAGTTATTGGCCACACCAAAACGGCGCGTAATATTGTGTTTGATGGCATTTCAATTAGGCTAAACATCATTCCATGCCTTAAACTTCATCTACGTACAATATAACTATTTCAGAACAATTAATTCTCCTATGAGATGGATGAAAAAAATTGCTCAGTCCTTAAAAAATATGTAAGACATACCTTAAAATTTGGAGGGAGGTTCACATCAACAAACACAATACGCCATTACTCAACAGTCACGCTCCTGGTGACAAGGAAAGTAAGCTGGTATCAACAAGGAAGGTACACAGCTGCTATCTAGTGGCATCAGCTATAGTCAGGCCGTAACCAAAGAGTACAAGAGGCAAAGAGATCACAAGATGGCCAATCACTATAGGGTGGCTAATCACTGTATGGTTTACCCTATATCTAGATAAATATGTTATAAACTAGCTGATTTATACCTAAAACTGACTGAATGTAACCAATATCTAGCGAAATATGCTCTAAACTAGCTGAGTAATACCTAAGACTGACTGAATGTAACCTATATCTAGCTAAATATGCTCTAAACTAGCTGAGTAATACCTAAAACGGACTAAATGTTACCTATATCTAGCTAAATACGCTCTAAACTTGCTGAGAAATACCTAAAAGTGACTGAATGTAACCTATATCTAGCTAAATATGCACCAAACTAGCTGTGTAATACCTAAAAATGACTGAATGTAACCTATATCTAGCTAAATATGCTCTAAACTAGCTGAGTAATACCTAAAACTAGCCGAATGTTACCGATATCTAGCTAAATATGCTCTAAACTTGCCGGGTAATGCCTAAAACTAGCCGAATGTTACCTATATCTAGCTAAATATGCTCTAAACTAGCTGAGTAATACCTAGAACTGACTGAATGTAACCTATATCTAGATAAATATGTTCTTAACTAGCTGAGTAATACCTAAAACGGACTGAATGTAACCTATATCTAGCTAAATATGCTCTAAACTAGCTGAGTAAATCCTAAAACTGACTGAATGTAACCTAAATCTAGCAAAATAAGCTCTAAACTAGCTGAGTAAAACCTAAAAATAGCCGAATATTACCTATATCTAGCTAAATATGCTCAAAACTAGCTGAGTAATACCTAAAAGTGACTGAATGATACCTATATCCAGCTAAATATGCTCTAACCTAGCTAAGTAATAACTAAAACTGACTGAATGTAACCTATATCTAGCAAAATATGCTCTAAATTAGCTGAGTAAAACCTAAAACTGACTGAATGTAACCTATACTTAGCTAAATATGCTCTAAACTAGCTGAGTAATTCCTAAAACTTACTGAATGTAACATATATCTAGCTAAATATGCACTAAACTAGCTGTGTAATACCTAAAAATGACTGAATGTAACCTATATCTAGCTAAATATGCTCTAAACTAACTGAGTAATACCGAAAACTAGCCGAATGTTACCTATATCTAGCTAATTATGATCTAAACTAGCTGAGTAAACCCTAAAACTAGCTGAATGTAACCTATATCTAGCTAAATATGCTCTAAACTAGCTGAGTAATACCTATAATTGACTGAATAAAACCTATATCTAGCTAAATATGCTCTAAACTAGCTGAGTAATACCTAAGGCTTACTGAATCCAACTTATATCTAGTTAATATGCTTTAAACTAGCTGAGTAATAACTAAAACTAGCGGAATGTAACCTATATCTATCTACTTATGCTCTAAACTAGCTCAGTAATACCTAAAACTAGCCGAATGTTACCTATGTCTAGCTAAATATGATATAAACTAGCTGAGTATACCGTAAAACTAGCTGAATGTAACCTATATCTAGCAAAATATGCTCTAAACTAACTGAGTTAAACCAAAAACTAGCCGAATGTTACCTATAACTAGCTAAATATGCTCTAAATTAGCTGAGTAATATATAGAACTGAATAAATTGAACCTATATCTAGCTAAATATGCTCAAAACTAGCTGAGTAATACCTAAAACTGACTGAATGTAACCTATATCTAGCTAAATATGCTCAAATCTAGCTGAGTAATACCTAAAGCTGACTGAATGTAACCTATATCTAGCTAAATATGCTCTAAACCAGTTGAGTAATACCTAAACGGACGGAATGTAACCTATACCTAGCTAAATAAGCTCTAAACTAGCTGAGTAATACCTAAAACTGACTGAATGTAACCTATATCTAGATAAATATGTTCTAAACTAGCTGAGTAATACCTAAAACTGACTGAATGTAACCAATATCTAGCGAAATATGCTCTAAACTAGCTGAGTAATACCTAAAACTGACTGAATGTAACCTATATCTAGCTAAATATGCTCCAAACTAGCTGAGTAATACCTAAAACGGACTGAATGTTACCTATGTCAAGCTAAATATGCTCTACACTAGCTGAGTATATCCTAAAACTAGCTGAATGTAACCTATATCTAGCAAACTATGCTCTAAACTAGCTGTGTAAAACCTAAAACTAGCCGAATATTACCTACATCTAGCTAAATATGCTCAAAACTAGCTGAGTAATACCTAAAACTGACTGATTGTAACCTATATCTAGCTAAATTTGTTATAACCTAGCTAAGTAATAACTAAAACTGACCAAATGTAACCTATATCTAGCAAAATATGCTCTAAACTAGCTGAGTAAAACCTAAAACTGACTGAATGTAACCTACACTTAGCTAAATATGCTCTAAACTAGCTGAGTAATACCTAAAACTAGCCTAATGTTACCTATATCTAGCTAAATATGCACCAAACTAGCTGAGTAAACCCTAAAACTAGCTGAATGTAGCCTATATCTAGCTAAATATGCTCTAAACTAGCTGAGTAATACCTGAAACTGACTGAATAAAACTTATATCTAGGTAAATATGCTCTAACTAACTGAGTAATACATAAGGCTTACTGAATCTAACTTATATCTAGCTAAATATGCTCTAAACTAACTGAGTAATACCTAAAACTGACTGAATGTAACCCACATCTAGCTAAATATGCTCTAAACTAGCTGAGTAATACCTAAAACGGAGTGAATGTAACCTATATCTAAATAAATACGCTCTAAACTAGCTGAGAAATAACTAAAACTGACTGAAAGTAACCTATATCTAGCTAAATATGCTTTAATATAGCTGAGTAAACCCTAAAACTAGCTAAATGTAACCTATATCTAGCTAAATATGCTCTAAACTAGCTTAAAAATAACTTATACTGACAGAATGTAACCTATATCTAGCTAAATATGCTCTAAACTAGCTGCGTAATACCTAAAACGGAGTGAATGTAACCTATATCTAGCTAAATACGCTCTAAACTAGCTGAGTAATACCTAAAACTGACTGAATGTAACCTATATCTAGATAAATATGTTCTAAACTAGCTGAGTAGTACCTAAAACTGACTGAATGTAACCTATTTCTAGCGAAATATGCTCTAAACTAGCAGAGTAATACCTAAAACAGACAGAATGTAACCTATATCTAGCTAAATATGCTCTAAACTAGCTGAGTAATAACTAAAACGGACTGAATGTAACCTATATCTAGCTAAATATGGTCTAAACTAGCTGAGTAAACCCTAAAACTGACTGAATGTAACCTATATCTAGCTAAATATGCACTAAACTAGCTGTGCAATACCTAAAAATGACTGAATGTAACCTATATCTAGCTAAACATGCTCTAAACCAGCTGAGTAATACCTAAAACTAGCCGAATGTTACCGATATCTAGCTAAATATGCTCTAAACTAGCTGGGTAATGCCTAAAACTAGCCGAATGATACCTATATCTAGCTAAATATTCTCTAAACTAGCTGAGTAATACCTAGAACTAACTGAATGTAAAGTATATCTAGATAAATATGTTCTAAACTAGCTGAGTAATACCTAAAACGGACTGAATGTAACCTATATCTAGCTAAATATGCTTTAAACTAGCAGAGTAAATCCTAAATCTGACTGAATGTAACCTATAACTAGCTAAATATGCTCTAAACTAGCTGAGTAATAACTAAAACTAGCCGAATGTAACCTATATCTATCTACTAATGCTCTAAACTAGCTGAGTAATACCTAAAACTAGCCGAATGTTACCTATGTCTAGCTAAATATGCTCTAAACTAGCTGAATATACCGTAAAACTAGCTGAATGTAACCTATATCTAGCCAAATATGCTCTAAACTAGCTGAGTAATACCTAAAACTGACTGAATAAAACCTATATCTAGCTAAATATGCTCTAAACTAGCTGAGTAATACCTAAAACTGACAGAATGTAACCTACATCTAGCTAAATATGCTCTAAACTACCTGAGTAATACCTAAAACGGAGTGAATGTAACCTATATCTAGCTAAATACGCTCTAAACTAGCTGAGAAATACCTAAAAGTGACTGAAAGTAACCTATATCTAGCTAAATATGCTTTAATGTAGCTGAGTAAACCCTAAAACTAGCTGAATGTAACCTATATCAAGCTAAATATCCTCTAAACTAGCTTAGAAATAACTTATACTGACAGAATGTAACCTATAACTAGCTAAATATGCTCTAAACTAGCTGAGTAATACCTAAAACTGACTGAATGTAACCTACATCTAGCTAAATATGCTCTAAACCAGTTGAGTAATACCTAAACGGACGGAGTGTAACCTATACCTAGCTAAATATGTTCTAAACTAGCTGAGTAATACCTAAAACTGACTGAATGTAACCTATATCTAGATAAATATGTTATAAACTAGCTGAGTTATACCTAAAACTGACTGAATGTAACCAATATCTAGCGAATTATGCTCTAAACTAGCTGAGTAATACCTAAGACTGACTGAATGTAACCTATATCTAGCTAAATATGCTCTAAACTAGCTGAGTAATACCTAAAACGGACTGAATGTTACCTATATCTAGCTAAATACGCTCTAAACTAGCTGAGAAATACCTAAAAGTGACTGAATGTAACCTATATCTAGCTAAATATGCACCAAACTAGCTGTGTAATAACTAAAAATGACTGAATGTAACCTATATCTAGCTAAATATGCTCTAAACTAGCTGAGTAATACCTAAAACTAGCCGAATGTTACCGATATCTAGCTAAATATGCTCTAAACAAGCCGGGAAATGCCTAAAACTAGCCGAATGTTACCTATATCTAGCTAAATATAGTCTAAACTAGCCGAGTAATACCTAGAACTGACTGAATGTAACCTATATCTAGATAAATATGTTCTTAACTAGCTGAGTAATACCTAAAACGGACTGAATGTAACCTACATCTAGCTAAATATGCTCTAAACTAGCTGAGTAAATCCTAAAACTGACTGAATGTAACCTAAATCTAGCAAAATAAGCTCTAAACTAGCTGAGTAAAACCTAAAAATAGCCGAATATTACCTATATCTAGGTAAATATGCTCAAAACTAGCTGAGTAATACCTAAAAGTGACTGAATGTTACCTATATCCAGCTAAATATGCTCTAACCTAGCTAAGTAATAACTAAAACTGACTGAATGTAACCTATATCTAGCAAAATATGCTCTAAATTAGCTGAGTAAAACCTAAAACTGACTGAATGTAACCTATACTTAGCTAAATATGCTCTAAACTAGCTGAGTAATTCCTAAAACTGACTGAATGTAACCTATATCTAGCTAAATATGCACTAAACTAGCTGTGTAATACCCAAAAATTACTGAATGTAACCTATATCTAGCTAAATATGCTCTAAACTAACTGAGTAATACCGAAAACTAGCCGAATGTTACCTATATCTAGCTAATTATGATCTAAACTAGCTGAGTAAACCCTAAAACTAGCTGAATGTAACCTATATCTAGCTAAATATGCTCTAAACTAGCTGAGTAATACCTATAACTGACTGAATAAAACCTATATCTAGCTAAATATGCTCTAAACTAGCTGAGTAATACCTAAGGCTTAATGAATCCAACTTATATCTAGCTAAATATGCTCTAAACTAGCTGAGTAATACCTAAAACTGACTGAATGTAACCTACATCTAGCTAAATATGCTCTAAACTAGCTGAGTAATAACTAAAACGGAGTGAATGTAACCTATATCTAGCTAAATACGCTCTAAACTAGCTGAGAAATACCTAAAAGTGACTGAAAGTAACCTATATCTAGCTAAATATGCTTTAATGTAGCTGAGTAAACCCTAAAACTAGCTGAATGTAACCTATATCTAGCTAAATATGCTCTAAACTAGCTTAGAAAAAACTTATACTGACAGAATGTAACCTAAAACTAGCTAAATATGCTCTAAACTTGCTGAATAATACCTAGAACTGATTGATTGTAACCTATAACTAGCTAAATACGCTCTAAACTAGCTGAGAAATACCTAATACTGACTGAATGTAACCAATATCTAGCTAAATATGCTCTAACCTAGCCGAGTAATACCTAAAACTGACTGAATGTAACCTATAACTAGCTAAATATGCTCTAACCTAGCTGAGTAATAACTAAAACTGACTGAATGTAACCTATATCTAGCAAAATATGCTCTAAACTAGCTGAGAAAAACCTAAACTGACTGAATGTAACCTATACTTAGCTAAATATGCTCTAAACTTGCTTAGTAATTCCTAAAACTGACTGTAACCTATATCTAGCTAAATATGCACTAAACTTGCAGTGTAATACCTAAAAATACTGAATGTGACATATATCTAGCTAAATATGCTCCAAACTAGCTGAGTAATACCTAAAACTAGCCGAATGTTACCTATAGCTAGCTAAATATGCTCTAAACTTGCTGAGTAAACCCTAAAACTAGCTGAATGTAACCTATATCTAGCTAAATATGCTCTATACTAGCTGAGTAATTCCTAAAACTGACTGATTAAAACCTATATCTAGCTAAATATGCTCTAAACTAGCTGAGTAATACCTAAGGCTTACTGAATGTAACTTATATCTAGCTAAATACGCTCTAAACTAGCTGAGTTATACCTAAAACTAACTGAATGTAACCTATATCTAGCTAAATATGCATTAAAGTAGCTGAGTAAACCCTAAAACTAGCTGAATGTAACTTATATCTAGCTAAATATGCTCTTAACTAGCTGAGAAATAACTTATACTGAGAGAATGTAACCTATAACTAGCTAAATATGCTCTAAACTTGCTGAATATTACCTAGAACTGAATGAATGTAACCTGTAACTAGCTAAATATGCTCGAAACTAGCTGAGTAATACATAAAACTAGCTGAATGTAACCTATAACTAGCTAAATATGCTCTAACCTAGCTGAGTAATAACTAAAACTGACTGAATGTAACCTATTTCTAGCAAAATATGCTCTAAACTAGGTGAGTAAAACCTAAAACTGACTGAATGTAACCTATACCTAGCTAAATATGCTCTAAACTAGCTGAGTAATTCCTAAAACTGACTGAATGTAACCTATATCTAGCTAAATATGCACTAAACTAGCTGTGTAATACCTAAAAATGACTGTATGTAACATATATCTAGCTAAATATGCTCCAAACTAGCTGAGAAATGCCTAAAACTAGCCGAATGTTACCTATATCTAGCTAAATATGCTCTAAACTAGCTGAGTAGTACTTAAAACTGACTGAATGTAATCTATATCTAGATAAATATGTTCTAAACTAGCTGAGTAGTACCTAAAACTGACTGAATGTAACGTATATCTATCGAAATATGCTCTAAACTAGCTGAGTCATACCTAAAACAGACTGAATGTAACCTATATCTAGCTAAATATGCTCTAAACTGGCTGAGTAATAACTAAAATGGACTGAATGTAACCTATGTCTAGCTAAATATGCTCTAAACTAGCTGAGTCAACCCTAGAATAGCTAAATATGCACCAAACTAGCTGTGTAATACCTAAAAATGACTGAATATAACTTATATCTAGCTAAATATGCTCTAAACTAGCTGAGTAATACCTAAAACTTGCCGAATGTTACCTATATCTAGCTAAATATGCTCTAAACTAGCTGAGTAATGCCTAAAACTAGCCGAATGTTACCTATATCTAGAAAAATATGCTCTAAACTAGCTGAGTAAACCCTAAAACTAGCTGAATGTAACCTACATCTAGCAAAATATGCTCTAAACTAGCTGAGTAATACCTAAAACTGACTGAATAAAACCTATATCTGGCTAAATATGATCTAAACTAGCTGAATAATACATAAAACTTACTGAATGTAACTTATATCTAGCTAAATATGCTCTAAACTAGCTGAGTAATACCTAAAACTGATTGAATGTAACCTCTATCTAGCTAAATATGCTCAAAACTAGCTGAGTAATACCTAAAACGGAGTGAATGTAACATATCTTGCTAAATACGCTCTAAACTACCTGAGAAATACCTAAAACTGACTGAATGTAACCTATATCTAGCTAAATATGCTTTAAAGTAGCTGAGTAAACCCTAAAACTAGCTGAATGTAACCTATATCTAGCTAAATATGCTCTAAACTAGCTTGGAAATAACTTATACTGACAGAATGTAACCTAAAACTAGCTAAATATGCTCTAAACTTGCTGAATAATACCTAGAACTGATTGAATGTAACCTATAACTAGATAAATACGCTCTAAACTAGATGAGAAATACCTAAAACTGACTGAATGTAACCAATATCTAGCTAAATATGCTCTAACCTAGCCGAGTAATACCTAAAACTGACTGAATGTAACCTATATCTAGCTAAATATGCTCTAAACTAGCTGAGTAAGACCTAAAACTGACTGAATGTATCCTATATCTAGCTAAATATGCTCGAAACAAGCTGAATAATACATAAAACTAGCTGAATGTAACCTATAACTGGCTAAATATGCTCTATCCTAGCTGAGTAATAACTAAAACTGACTAAATGTAACCTATATCTAGCAAAATATGCTCTAAACTACCTGATTAAAACCTAAAACTGAATGAATGTAACCTATACCTAGCTAAATATGCTCTAAACTAGCCAAGTAATTCCTAAAACTGACTGAATGTAACCTATATCTAGCTAAATATGCACTAAACTAGCTGTGTAAACCTAAAAATGACTGAATGTAACATATATCTAGCTAAATATGCTCTAAACTAGCTGAGTAATGCCTAAAACTTGCCGAATGTTACCTATATCTAGTTAATATGCTCTAAACTAGCTGAGTAATGCCTAAAACTAGCCGAATGTTACCTATATCTAGCAAAATATGCTCTAAACGAGCTGAGTAAACCCTAAAACTAGCTGAATGTAACCTACATCTAGCAAATTATGCTCTAATCTAGCTGAGTAATACCTAAAACTGACTGAATAAAACCTATATCTGGCTAAATATGCTCTAAACTAGCTGAATAATACTTAAAGCTTACTGAATGTAACTTATATCTAGCTAAATATGCTCTAAACTAGCTGAGTAATACCTAAAACTGACTGAATGTAACCTATATCTAGCTAAATATGCTCTAAACTAGCTGAGTAATACCTAAAACGGAGTGAATGTAACATATCTTGCTAAATACGCTCTAATCTACCTGAGAAATACCTAAAACTGACTGAATGTAACTTATATCTAGCTAAATATGCTTTAAAGTAGCTGAGTAAACCCTAAAACTAGCTGAATGTAACCTATATCTAGCTAAATATGCCTTAAACTAGCTTAGAAATAACTTATACTGACAGAATGTAACCTAAAACTAGCTAAATATGCCCTAAACTTGCTGAATAATACCTAGAACTGATTGAATGTAACCTATAACTAGCTAAATACGATCTAAACTAGATGAGAAATACCTAAAACTGACTGAATGTAACCAATATCTAGCTAAATATGCTCTAACCTAGCCGAGTAATACCTAAAACTGACTGAATGTAACCTATATCTAGCTAAATATGCTCTAAACTAGCTGAGTAAGACCTAAAACTGACTGAATGTATCCTATATCTAGCTAAATATGCTCGAAACAAGCTGAGTAATACATAAATCTAGCTGAATGTAACCTATAACTAGCTAAATATGCTCTATCCTAGCTGAGTAATAACTAAAACTGACTGAATGTAACCTATATCTAGCAAAATATGCTCTAAACTAGCTGATTAAAACCTAAAACTGACTGAATGTAATCTATACCTAGCTAAATATGCTCTAAACTAGATGAGTAATTCCTAAAACTGACTGAATGTAACCTATATCTAGCTAAATATGCACTAAACTAGCTGTGTAATACCTAAAAATGACTGAATGTAACCTATATCTAGCTAAATATGCCCTAAACTAGCTGAGTAATACCTAAAACGGAGTGAATGTAACCTATATCTGGCTAAATACGCTCTAAACTAGCTGAGTAGTACCTAAAACTGACTGAATGTAACCTATATCTAGATAAATATGTTCTAAACTTGCTGAGTAGTACTTAAAACTGACTGAATGTAACCTATATCTAACGAAATATGCTCTAAACTAGCTGAGTAATACCTAAACAGACTGAATGTAACCTATATCTAGCTAAATATGCTCTAAACTACCTGAGTAATAACTAAAACGGACTGAATGTAACCTATATCTAGCAAAATATGCTCTAAACTAGCTGAGTAATACCTAAAACTGACTGAATAAAACCTATATCTGGCTAAATATGATCTAACCTAGCTGAATAATACATAAAACTTACTGAATGTAACTTATATCTAGCTAAATATGCTCTAAACTAGCTGAGTAATACCTAAAACTGATTGAATGTAACCTATATCTAGCTAAATATGCTCAAAACTAGCTGAGTAATACCTAAAACGGAGTGAATGTAACATATCTTGCTAAATACGCTCTAAACTACCTGAGAAATACCTAAAACTGACTGAATGTAACCTATATCTAGCTAAATATGCTTTAAAGTAGCTGAGTAAACCCTAAAACTAGCTGACTGTAACCTATATCTAGCTAAATATGCTCTAAACTAGCTTAGAAATAACTTATACTGACAGAATGTAACCTAAAACTAGCTAAATATGCTCTAAACTTGCTGAATAATACCTAGAACTGATTGAATGTAACCTATAACTAGATAAATACGCTCTAAACTAGATGAGAAATACCTAAAACTGACTGAATGTAACCAATATCTAGCTAAATATGCTCTAACCTAGCCGAGTAATACCTAAAACTGACTGAATGTAACCTATATCTAGCTAAATATGCTCTAAACTAGCTGAGTAAGACCTAAAACTGACTGAATGTATCCTATATCTAGCTAAATATGCTCGAAACAAGCTGAGTAATACATAAAACTAGCTGAATGTAACCTATAACTAGCTAAATATGCTCTATCCTAGCTGAGTAATAACTAAAACTGACTAAATGTAACCTATATCTAGCAAAATATGCTCTAAACTAGCTGATTAAAACCTAAAACTGAATGAATGTAACCTATACCTAGCTAAATATGCTCTAAACTAGCCATGTAATTCCTAAAACTGACTGAATGTAACCTATATCTAGCTAAATATGCACTAAACTAGCTGTTTAAACCTAAAAATGACTGAATGTAACATATATCTAGCTAAATATGCTCTAAACTAGCTGAGTAATGCCTAAAACTTGCCGAATGTTACCTATATCTAGTTAATATGCTCTAAACTAGCTGAGTAATGCCTAAAACTAGCCGAATGTTACCTATATCTAGCAAAATATGCTCTAAACGAGCTGAGTAAACCCTAAAACTAGCTGAATGTAACCTACATCTAGCAAATTATGCTCTAATCTAGCTGAGTAATACCTAAAACTGACTGAATAAAACCTATATCTGGCTAAATATGATCTAAACTAGCTGAATAATACTTAAAGCTTACTGAATGTAACTTATATCTAGCTAAATATGCTCTAAACTAGCTGAGTATTACCTAAAACTGACCGAATGTAACCTATATCTAGCTAAATATGCTCTAAACTAGCTGAGTAATACCTAAAACGGAGTGAATGTAACATATCTTGCTAAATACGCCCTAATCTACCTGAGAAATACCTAAAACTGACTGAATGTAACCTATATCTAGCTAAATATGCTTTAAAGTAGCTGAGTAAACCCTAAAACTAGCTGAATGTAACCTATATCTAGCTAAATATGCTCTAAACTAGCTTAGAAATAACTTATACTGACAGAATGTAACCTAAAACTAGCTAAATATGCCCTAAACTTGCTGAATAATACCTAGAACTGATTGAATGTAACCTATAACTAGCTAAATACGATCTAAACTAGATGAGAAATACCTAAAACTGACTGAATGTAACCAATATCTAGCTAAATATGCTCTAACCTAGCCGAGTAATACCTAAAACTGACTGAATGTAACCTATATCTAGCTAAATATGCTCTAAACTAGCTGAGTAAGACCTAAAACTGACTGAATGTATCCTATATCTAGCTAAATATGCTCGAAACAAGCTGAGTAATACATAAATCTAGCTGAATGTAACCTATAACTAGCTAAATATGCTCTATCCTAGCTGAGTAATAACTAAAACTGACTGAATGTAACCTATATCTAGCAAAATATGCTCTAAACTAGCTGATTAAAACCTAAAACTGACTGAATGTAATCTATACCTAGCTAAATATGCTCTAAACTAGATGAGTAATTCCTAAAACTGACTGAATGTAACCTATATCTAGCTAAATATGCACTAAACTAGCTGTGTAATACCTAAAAATGACTGAATGTAACCTATATCTAGCTAAATATGCCCTAAACTTGCTGAGTAATACCTAAAACGGAGTGAATGTAACCTATATCTGGCTAAATACGCTCTAAACTAGCTGAGTAGTACCTAAAACTGACTGAATGTAACCTGTATCTAGATAAATATGTTCTAAACTTGCTGAGTAGTACTTAAAACTGACTGAATGTAACCTATATCTAACGAAATATGCTCTAAACTAGCTGAGTAATACCTAAACAGACTGAATGTAACCTATATCTAGCTAAATATGCTCTAAACTACCTGAGTAATAACTAAAACGGACTGAATGTAACCTATATCTAGCTAAATATGCTCTAAACTAGCTGAGTAATACCTAAGGCTTACTGAATCCAACTTATATCTAGCTAAATATGCTCTAAACTAGCTGAGTAATACCTAAAACTGACTGAATGTAACCTACATCTAGATAAATATGCTCTAAACTAGCTGAGTAATACCTAAAACGGAGTGAATGTAACCTATATCTAGCTAAATACGCTCTAAACTAGCTGAGAAATACCTAAAAGTGACTGAAAGTAACCTATATCTAGCTAAATATGCTTTAATGTAGCTGAGTAAACCCTAAAACTAGCTGAAAGTAACCTATATCTAGCTAAATATCCTCTAAACTAGCTTAGAAATAACTTATACTGACAGAATTGTAACCTATAACTAGCTAAATATGCTCTAAACTAGCTGAGTAATACCTAAAACTGACTGAATGTAACCTACATCTAGCTAAATATGCTCTAAACCAGTTGAGTAATACCTAAACGGACGGAGTGTAACCTATACCTAGCTAAATATGCTCTAAACAGGCTGAGTAATACCTAAAACTGACTGAATGTAACCTATATCTAGATAAATATGTTATAAACTAGCTGAGTTATACTTAAAACTGACTGAATGTAACCAATATCTAGCGAAATATGCTCTAAACTAGCTGAGTAATACCTAAGACTGACTGAATGTAACCTATATCTAGCTAAATATCCTCTAAACTAGCTGAGTAATACCTAAAACGGACTGAATGTTACCTATATCTAGCTAAATACGCTCTAAACTAGCTGAGAAATACCTAAAAGTGACTGAATGTAACCTATATCTAGCTAACTATGCACCACACTAGCTGTGTAATACCTAAAAATGACTGAATGTAACCTATATCTAGCTATATATGCTCTAAACTAGCTGAGTAATACCTAAAACTAGCCGAATGTTACCGATATCTAGCTAAATATGCTCTAAACTAGCCGGGGTAATGCCTAAAACTAGCCGAATGTTACCTATATCTAGCTAAATATGCTCTAAACTAGCTGAGTAATACCTAGAACTGACTGAATGTAACCTATATCTAGATAAATATATTCTTAACTAGCTGAGTAATACCTAAAAACGGACTGAATGTAACCTATATCTAGCTAAATATGCTCTAAACTAGCTGAGTAAATCCTAAAACTGAATGAATGTAACCTAAATCTAGCAAAATAAGCTCTAAACTAGCTGAGTAAAACCTAAAAATAGCCGAATATTACCTATATCTAGCTAAATATGCTCAAAACTAGCTGAGTAAAACCTAAAACTGACTGAATGTAACCTATACTTAGCTAAATATGCTCTAAACTAGCTGAGTAATACCTAAAACTGACTGAATGTAACCTACATCTAGCTAAATATGCTCTAAACTAGCTGAGTAATACCTAAAACGGAGTGTGTAACCTATATCTAGCTAAATACGCTCTAAACTAGCTGAGAAATACCTAAAAGTGACTGAAAGTAACCTATATCTAGCTAAATATGCTTTAATGTAGCTGAGTAAACCCTAAAACTAGCTGAATGTAACCTATATCTAGCTAAATATGCTCTAAACTAGCTTAGAAATAACTTATACTGACAGAATGTAACCTAAAACTAGCGAAATATGCTCTAAACTTGCTGAATAATACCTAGAACTGATTGAATGTAACCTATAACTAGCTAAATACGCTCTAAACTAGCTGAGAAACACCTAATACTGACTGAATGTAACCAATATCTAGCTAAATATGCTCTAACCTAGCCGAGTAATACCTAAAACTGACTGAATGTAACCTATAACTAGCTAAATAAGCTCTAACCTAGCTGAGTAATAACTAAAACTGACTGAATGTAACCTATATCTAGCAAAATATGCTCTAAACTAGCTGAGTAAAACCTAAACTGACTGAATGTAACCTATACTTAGCTAAATATGCTCTAAACTTGCTTAGTAATTCCTAAAACTGACTGTAACCTATATCTAGCTAAATATGCACTAAACTTGCTGTGTAATACCTAAAAATGACTGAATGTGACATATATCTAGCTAAATATGCTCTAAACTAGCTTAGTAATACCTAAAACTAGCCGAATGTTACCTATAGCTAGCTAAATATGCTCTAAACTTGCTGAGTAAACCCAAAAACTAGCTGAATGTAACCTATATCTAGCTAAATATGCTCTAAACTAGCTGAGTCAACCCTAGAACTGACTGAATGTAACCTATATCTAGTAATATGCACCAAGTTAGCTGTGTAATACCTAAAAATGACTGAATGTAACTTGTATCTAGCTAAATATGCTCTAAACTAGCTGAGTAATACCTAAAACTGACTGAATGTAACATATATCTAGCTAAATATGCTCTAAACTAGCTGAGTAATGCCTAAAACTTGCCGAATGTTACCTATATCTAGTTAATATGCTCTAAACTAGCTGAGTAATGCCTAAAACTAGCCGAATGTTACCTATATCTAGCAAAATATGTTCTAAACGAGCTGAGTAAACCCTAAAACTAGCTGAATGTAACCTACATCTAGCAAATTATGCTCTAATCTAGCTGAGTAATACCTAAAACTGACTGAATAAAACCTATATCTGGCTAAATATGATCTAAACTAGCTGAATAATACTTAAAGCTTACTGAATGTAACTTATATCTAGCTAAATATGCTCTAAACTAGCTGAGTAATACCTAAAACTGACCGAATATAACCTATATCTAGCTAAATATGCTCTAAACTAGCTGAGTAATACCTAAAACGGAGTGAATGTAACATATCTTGCTAAATACGCTCTAATCTACCTGAGAAATACCTAAAACTGACTGAATGTAACCTATATCTAGCTAAATATGCTTTAAAGTAGCTGAGTAAACCCTAAAACTAGCTGAATGTAACCTATATCTAGCTAAATATGCTCTAAACTAGCTTAGAAATAACTTATACTGACAGAATGTAACCTAAAACTAGCTAAATATGCCCTAAACTTGCTGAATAATACCTAGAACTGATTGAATGTAACCTATAACTAGCTAAATACGATCTAAACTAGATGAGAAATACCTAAAACTGACTGAATGTAACCAATATCTAGCTAAATATGCTCTAACCTAGCCGAGTAATACCTAAAACTGACTGAATGTAACCTATATCTAGCTAAATATGCTCTAAACTAGCTGAGTAAGACCTAAAACTGACTGAATGTATCCTATATCTAGCTAAATATGCTCGAAACAAGCTGAGTAATACATAAATCTAGCTGAATGTAACCTATAACTAGCTAAATATGCTCTATCCTAGCTGAGTAATAACTAAAACTGACTGAATGTAACCTATATCTAGCAAAATATGCTCTAAACTAGCTGATTAAAACCTAAAACTGACTGAATGTAATCTATACCTAGCTAAATATGCTCTAAACTAGATGAGTAATTCCTAAAACTGACTGAATGTAACCTATATCTAGCTAAATATGCACTAAACTAGCTGTGTAATACCTAAAAATGACTGAATGTAACCTATATCTAGCTAAATATGCCCTAAACTAGCTGAGTAATACCTAAAACGGAGTGAATGTAACCTATATCTGGCTAAATACGCTCTAAACTAGCTGAGTAGTACCTAAAACTGACTGAATGTAACCTATATCTAGATAAATATGTTCTAAACTTGCTGAGTAGTACTTAAAACTGACTGAATGTAACCTATATCTAACGAAATATGCTCTAAACTAGCTGAGTAATACCTAAACAGACTGAATGTAACCTATATCTAGCTAAATATGTTCTAAACTACCTGAGTAATAACTAAAACGGACTGAATGTAACCTATATCTAGCTAAATATGCTCTAAACTAGCTGAGTAATACCTAGGGCTTACTGAATCCAACTTATATCTAGCTAAATATGCTCTAAACTAGCTGAGTAATACCTAAAACTGACTGAATGTAACCTACATCTAGATAAATATGCTCTAAACTAGCTGAGTAATACCTAAAACGAAGTGAATGTAACCTATATCTAGCTAAATACGCTCTAAACTAGCTGAGAAATACCTAAAAGTGACTGAAAGTAACCTATATCTAGCTAAATATGCTTTAATGTAGCTGAGTGAACCCTAAAACTAGATGAAAGTAACCTATATCTAGCTAAATATCCTCTAAACTAGCTTAGAAATAACTTATACTGACAGAATGTAACCTATAACTAGCTAAATATGCTCTAAACTAGCTGAGTAATACCTAAAACTGACTGAATGTAACCTACATCTAGCTAAATATGCTCTAAACCAGTTGAGTAATACCTAAACGGACGGAGTGTAACCTATACCTAGCTAAATATGCTCTAAACAGGCTGAGTAATACCTAAAACTGACTGAATGTAACCTTTATCTAGATAAATATGTTATAAACTAGCTGAGTTATACTTAAAACTGACTGAATGTAACCAATATCTAGCGAAATATGCTCTAAACTAGCTGAGTAATACCTAAGACTGACTGAATGTAAACTATATCTAGCTAAATATGCTCTAAACTAGCTGAGTAATACCTAAAACGGACTGAATGTTACCTATATCTAGCTAAATACGCTCTAAACTAGCTGAGAAATACCTAAAAGTGACTGAATGTAACCTATATCTAGCTAACTATGCACCACACTAGCTGTGTAATACCTAAAAATGACTGAATGTAACCTATATCTAGCTAAATATGCTCTAAACTAGCTGAGTAATACCTAAAACTAGCCGAATGTTACCGATATCTAGCTAAATATGCTCTAAACTAGCCGGGGTAATGCCTAAAACTAGCCGAATGTTACCTATATCTAGCTAAATAT
Organism: Meconema thalassinum; assembly: GCA_946902985.2. Classification (NCBI taxonomy): domain Eukaryota; kingdom Metazoa; phylum Arthropoda; class Insecta; order Orthoptera; family Tettigoniidae; genus Meconema; species Meconema thalassinum. Next base: position 98,630 of record CAMPQE020000223.1, read on the forward strand.
GCTCTAAACTAGCTGAGTAATACCTAGAACTGACTGAATGTAACCTATATCTAGATAAATATATTCTTAACTAGCTGAGTAATACCAAAAACGGACTGAATGTAACCTATATCTAGCTAAATATGCTCTAAACTAGCTGAGTAAATCCTAAAACTGAATGAATGTAACCTAAATCTAGCAAAATAAGCTCTAAACTAGCTGAGTAAAACCTAAAAATAGCCGAATATTACCTATATCTAGCTAAATATGCTCAAAACTAGCTGAGTAATACCTAAAAGTGACTGAATGTTACCTATATCCAGCTAAATATGCTTTAACCTAGCTAAGTAATAACTAAAACTGACTGAATGTAACCTATATCTAGCAAAAATATGCTCTAAATTAGCTGAGTAAAACCTAAAACTGACTGAATGTAACCTATACTTAGCTAAATATGCTCTAAACTAGCTGAGTAATTCCTAAAACTGACTGAATGTAACCTATATCTAGCTAAATATGCACTAAACTAGCTGTGTAATACCTAAAAATGACTGAATGTAACCTATATCTAGCTAAATATGCTCTAAACTAACTGAGGTAATACCGAAAACTAGCCGAATGTTACCTATATCTAGCTAATTATGATCTAAACTAGCTGAGTAAACCCTAAAACTAGCTGAATGTAACCTATATCTAGCTAAATATGCTCTAAACTAGCTGAGTAATACCTAAAACTGACTGAATAAAACCTATATCTAGCTAAATATGCTCTAAACTAGCTGAGTAATACCTAAGGCTTACTGAATCCAACTTATATCTTGCTAAATATGCTCTAAACTAGCTGAGTAATACCTAAAACTGACTGAATGTAACCTACATCTAGCTAAATATGCTCTAAACTAGCTGAGTAATACCTAAAACGGAGTGAATGTAACCTATATCTAGCTAAATACGCACTAAACTAGCTGAGAAATACCTAAAAGTGACTGAAAGTAACCTATATCTAGCTAAATATGCTTTAATGTAGCTGAGTAAACCCTAAAACTAGCTGAATGTAACCTATATCTAGCTAAATATGCTCTAAACTAGCTTAGAAATAACTTATACTGACAGAATGTAACCTAAAACTAGCTAAATATGCTCTAAACTTGCTGAATAACACCTAGAACTGATTGAATGTAACCTATAACTAGCTAAATACGCTCTAAACTAGCTGAGAAACACCTAATACTGACTGAATGTAACCAATATCTAGCTAAATATGCTCTAACCTAGCCGAGTAATACCTAAAACTGACTGAATGTAACCTATAACTAGCTAAATAAGCTCTAACCTAGCTGAGTAATAACTAAAACTGACTGAATGTAACCTATATCTAGCAAAATATGCTCTAAACTAGCTGAGTAAAACCTAAACTGACTGAATGTAACCTATACTTAGCTAAATATGCTCTAAAATTGCTTAGTAATTCCTAAAACTGACTGTAACCTATATCTAGCTAAATATGCACTAACCTTGCTGTGTAATACCTAAAAATGACTGAATGTGACATATATCTAGCTAAATATGCTCTAAACTAGCTGAGTAATACCTAAAACTAGCCGAATGTTACCTATAGCTAGCTAAATATGCTCTAAACTTGCTGAGTAAACCCCTAAAACTAGCTGAATGTAACCTATATCTAGCTAAATATGCTCTAAACTAGCTGAGTCAACCCTAGAACTGACTGAATGTAACCTATATCTAGTTAATATGCACCAAGCTAGCTGTGTAATACCTAAAAATGACTGAATGTAACTTGTATCTAGCTAAATATGCTCTAAACTAGCTGAGTAATACCTAAAACTGACTGAATGTAACCTATATCTAGCTAAATATGCTCTAAACTAGCTGAGTAATACCTAAAACGGAGTGAATGTAACATATCTTGCTAAATACGCTCTAAACTACCTGAGAAGTACCTAAAACTGACTGAATGTTACCTATATCTAGCTAAATATGCTTTAAAGTAGCTGAGTAAACCCTAAAACTAGCCGAATATTACCTATATCTAGCTAAATATGCTCAAAACTAGCTGAGTAATACCTAAAACTGACTGAATGTAACCTATATCTAGCTAATAATGTTCTAACATAGCTAAGTAATAACTAAAACTGACCGAATGTAACCTATATCTAGCAAAATATGCTCTAAACTAGCTGAGTAAAACCTAAAACTGACTGAATGTAACCTACATCTAGCTAAATATGCTCTAAACTAGCTGAGTAATACCTAAAACTGACTGAATGTAACCTATATCTTGCTAAATATGCTCGAAACTAGCTGAGTAATACCTAAAACTAGCTGAATGTAACCTATAACTAGCTAAATATGCTCTATCCTAGCTGAGTAATAACTAAAACTGACTAAATGTAACCTATATCTAGCAAAATATGCTCTAAACTAGCTGATTAAAACCTAAAACTGACTGAATGTAACCTATACCTAGCTAAATATGCTCTAAACTAGATGAGTAATTCCTAAAACTGACCGAATGTAACCTATATCTAGCTAAATATGCACTAAACTAGCTGTGTAATACCTAAAAATGACTGAATGTAACCTATATCTAGCTAAATATGCCCTAAACTAGCTGAGTAATACCTAAAACGGAGTGAATGTAACCTATATCTAGCTAAATACGCTCTAAACTAGCTGAGTAATACCTAAAAATGACTGAATATAACCTATATCTAGATAAATATGTTCTAAACTAGCTGAGTAGTACCTAAAACTGACTGAATGTAACCTATATCTAACGAAATATGCTCTAAAATAGCTGAGTAATACCTAAACAGACTGAATGTAACCTATATCTAGCTAAATATGCTCTAAACTAGCTGAGTAAAACCTAAAACTGACTGAATGTAACCTATACCTAGCTAAATATGCTCTAAACTAGCTGAGTAATTCCTAAAACTGACTGAATGTAACCTATATCTAGCTAAATATGCACTAAACTAACTGAGTAATACCGAAAACTAGCCGAATGTTACCTATATCTAGCTAATTATGATCTAAACTAGCTGAGTAAACCCTAAAACTAGCTGAATTTAACCTATATCTAGCTAAATATGCTCTAAACTAGCTGAGTAATACCTAAAACTGACTGAATAAAACCTATATCTAGCTAAATATGCTCTAAACTAGCTGAGTAATACCTAAGGCTTACTGAATCCAACTTATATCTAGCTAAATATGCTCTAAACTAGCTGAGTAATACCTAAAACTGACTGAATGTAACCTACATCTAGCTAAATATGCTCTAAACTAGCTGAGTAATACCTAAAACGGAGTGAATGTAACCTATATCTAGCTAAATACGCTCTAAACTAGCTGAGAAATACCTAAAAGTGACTGAAAGTAACCTATATCTAGCTAAATATGCTTTAATGTAGCTGAGTAAACCCTAAAACTAGCTGAATGTAACCTATATCTAGCTAAATATGCTCTAAACTAGCTTAGAAATAACTTATACTGACAGAATGTAACCTAAAACTAGCTAAATATGCTCTAAACTTGCTGAATAATACCTAGAACTGATTGAATGTAACCTATAACTAGTAAAATACGCTCTAAACTAGCTGAGAAACACCTAATACTGACTGAATGTAACCAATATCTAGCTAAATATGCTCTAACCTAGCCGAGTAATACCTAAAACTGACTGAATGTAACCTATAACTAGCTAAATAAGCTCTAACCTAGCTGAGTAATAACTAAAACTGACTGAATGTAACCTATATCTAGCAAAATATGCTCTAAACTAGCTGAGTAAAACCTAAACTGACTGAATGTAACCTATACTTAGCTAAATATGCTCTAAACTTGCTTAGTAATTCCTAAAACTGACTGTAACCTATATCTAGCTAAATATGCACTAAACTTGCTGTGTAATACCTAAAAATGACTGAATGTGACATATATCTAGCTAAATATGCTCTAAACTAGCTGAGTAATACCTAAAACTAGCCGAATGTTACCTATAGCTAGCTAAATATGCCCTAAACTTGCTGAGTAAACCCTAAAACTAGCTGAATGTAACCTATATCTAGCTAAATATGCTCTAAACTAGCTGAGTCAACCCTAGAACTGACTGAATGTAACCTATATCTAGCTAAATATGCACCAAGCTAGCTGTGTAATACCTAAAAATGACTGAATGTAACTTGTATCTAGCTAAATATGCTCTAAACTAGCTGAGTAATACCTAAAACTGACTGAATGTAACCTATATCTAGCTAAATATGCTCTAAACTAGCTGAGTAATACCTAAAACGGAGTGAATGTAACCTATATCT